>PVJI01006674.1:0-84428 GCA_004026765.1 Micronycteris hirsuta | reverse complement strand
CAGAATTCGAGGCTCACAGAGTTGAATGATTTCTGAGACCTACAACAATACGAGTGGTAAGGTTGGTATTTGAACCCAGATTATGGGACTGTAGATCCACCTCTTGATTCACTGTGCACATCATCTCTTGTTGGCTGGCTTGCTGCAGGTTTATGTTAAGACCGAATTGACTTCCTCTCCTGATCATTAACAATCCAATACATATTTCTCAAACTAGAACTTTGAGCCCTAGGTGATGGGGCCTGGTGGTGGCCGGGGCTACAGAGGCCTGGACGAAAGACGTAGTCAGTGGTTGGGGAGATAGATCTAAGGGCTGGCCAGCTCTCTGCGATGCCCTTTTCATCCTTTCTTTACTTCCATTTTTCTTTGTCCTCATAAACCATGGAATCTTGCAAGGTGAGTAGTGAGGGTAGTGTGTTGGGGAGGATGATGATGTCTCAATTTGAAAACAGTGAGGAGACTGCTTCGTTCTCATCTCGGCATAAGTCTAAAAGTGTCACCTGGTGCCGCGGGCACTTGCTGTGGTGCTCAGCGCTCCGATACCCGCAGGCACAGCAGTGGGGCCGGAGGGAGCGTGAGCTCTTGAGGCAGACACCTCTGGGCTTGCCACTTGTAAAAATAGGGCTAATTCCACTCACTATATAAGCTTATTGACTCAATAAAATAAGCTAATGTATTTAAACTTCTTCACACAGAGTTAAGTACTAAATAATTTTGTATGTTCCCCACTTGAAGGATGCATTCATGTATAATAGAAATTTCTCTGTATAATTCTCCAATGCCAGTTCGAGCTGCACATAAACTGGATAAACACGTGAATTTTCTCTCCTTGTTTTTACTTAAATGATTTTCTCTTTTAACCTGAAGACAATAATTGAATTGGACCTAATATATTAAATTAATACCTACTGCCCTAGGCACTGTGTCGGGCCCTAGGCTAGGCACTGGGATAGACACATAACTACCACTAAAGTGAGTCTGTTCCAGGGCGTCCCAGGGTCCAGCAGAGGAGATGTGAGCATAAGGGCTGTGCTACAAGATAGGCTATGATGCAATGGGAATAGAGAGCCCAACGAAGAGCTACGAAAATATAGCAGGAATATAGATATTAACCTTAATATAGTGTAAAGCATTTTGGGAGAGATTTCAGTAGAACTGAATGAATTAGTTGATTTTAAAAGGTGGTATGTGATGTTGGGGGAAAAGATCAAAAGAGAAAGGGCAAAACACAAAGACTAAAATTTAGGAAAGTTTATATTTCTTGACTAGGCTGAATAAGTGGGTTTCGATCTTCAAGATCTTTACTATTATGGCTTTACCATCTATATGTTAAGAATTACCAAATTTATATGTATCTCCAACTCAGATCTCTCTCTTATATTCTAAACTAGCATATCTAATTGCTTTCTCCCTATCTCTATTTGAATTTCTACTAGACATCACCAACTCAACAAGTCCAAAATTGAACTCATCTTCCCCAACTATAGTAAGCTTTTTGTGCTCAAGATATTCTTTAACTCAATTAATGACAACTTTTTTTTCTAGTAGCTCATGCCAAAAATCTTGATATCATCTCTGACTTTTTTTTTAATACCACATTTAATTAAATTCAGAAGCATGCCTCAGCCTCAGGACCTTTGAACAGACTATTCTTCTGTATGGAATGATCTCATAGGCCTGTCCATGGATAACTCTCTCACCTCCTTTAAACTCCCCTTACAGTGTGGTCTACCCTCATAACCCTCTTTGAAACTATGATTTGCTCCCTTCCTCCCCCATGCACTTCCCTTTCTCCTTACCCCAACCTACATTTTTCTATTGTACTTATTATATTCTACTATACCACAAAATTTACCTTTTATAAATTTAAAGACCTGTGTATATATGTGTGTGTGTTTGCTGTACATGCCAAGCATCTAAAACAGTACCTTGTCTCTACTAGGCACTCAATAAATATTTGATGAATAAATAAATACATTCTGAAACAATTTTTATCCATTTAGCATCTCATACAAATTCCCGTCTCTGCTTATTCTAAGTTAAATACATACCATGTTTTGATTGGCAGCTCAATTTATTTCTGTGGGCCAGTTCAATTTAGAAGATCACGATTGTTTATTAGCAATGTAAGTACAATACATAAAACTATAACTAAGCTATTTTAAGGCTATAATAGTTACACAGCTACCCAGTTACGCAAATTAATGTATACTTTTCCAGTCTTCTGCACTGAGAAAGGGACATATCTTGGGAAAATGACCATGTATGGAGGATACAATGCACATGAATTAACATTCATTTCTGTTTGGATAGGCTTTCTGCTGCATAGTTTTGAGATAGAAACCTTTGCCTTTTGCTTTTCAAATCAGTCTTTGCAAAGTTTTAACCTGACCTGCCATGTCCACTTACTTTAATGAAACATGAAGCTGCTTAAAATGAAATTTCTCATCTTCACATTCTGTTCCCCTGATTAATTTAGTGTTGGCATTTAAGCATGATTACATTCCCTTGGGAATCAGTGATGTTTTAGGCAATTTCATCTGTTTAATTTACATTTTGTTGAAAGACTTAGAAAGGCAACTGCTTTTTAAATCAAGATCCCCAAATGTCCATGCATCCTGATTATAGCTGATCTTTCTATTTTCATTATGCTTTCATGAGTTGAACTTATTAAAATATGAAAATAAAGGAAAGCAAATCCACCATGTCAAATAAAATGCACCAGTGCTCTCCACTCTCCACGCAGGGATGCATTTCCATCATGCCTCCATGCTTTTTAAATTAAATGTCAAGTTTTGTGCAGCTGCCTCAAGAGACTTGATCATGGGTGCAAAGTTTTGCTTTGCCCTGCCCTGGATTATATTTGGCTCCGTGCTTATTGCCAGTAAGAGTATTATAAGATTGGAACAACTAATATTACATTTCAATGTTGAACAGGTCAAGGTGATTTTTAACCAATATTCCATAATTGCTTTTTTCCATCATCATCTATAATAAAAATAATGGGGATCTAAATTGTTTTAAGAAGTCCTCCTTACAGATTTTTTTCTATCCCTTTCAGCTGGTAATGTAAACAACAGAACACAGAGAATCAGAATGTGTGTTTTTAGAGCTGAAAGGATATTAGAGATTATTATTTTTTGCTATTTTTTTCATTCCATCTCATCCTGTCTCATTCTCTAATTGAGAGAGAGTTGGCCACTAAAAGATAGAGGGCAGAGAAGGAGAAGTTTCTTTCAGGCAGTGGTGATGTAAGTGTTCCAGGGGTCAGGGACCCAAGGGTCTGAGACTCACGGTGGGTTCTTGGCTTTGGGTAGAAAAGAATTCAAATGCAAACCAACCTAAAGTCAAGTGAGTGTTATTTTTTATTTAGAATTTTTAAATTATATTTTATTGATTATGCAGTTACAGTTGTCCCAATTTTTCTCCCTTCCCCCCTCCACCCAGCACCTCCTACTCCCTCAGGCAGTCCCCACACCATTGTTCATGTCCTTGGATGAATTGTATAAGTTTTTTGGCTGCTTCATTTCCTATACTGTACTTTACATGCCCATGGCTATTTTGTAACTATTTGTACTTTTTAATCCCCTCACCTCTTCACCCATTCCCCTACACACATACCTATCTGGCAACCATCAAAAAACTCTGTATCTATGGTTCTGTCTCTGTTCTTGTTTGCTTAGTTTGTTTTTTAGATTAAATTGTTGATAGATATGTATTGTTATTTTATTTTTCATAGTTTTGATCTTTTCTTAAATAAGTCCCTTTAACATTTCATATAATAATGGTTTGGTGATGATGAACTCCTTTAGTTTTTTCTTGTCCAGGAAGCTCTTTACCTGTCCTCAATTCTAAATGATAGCTTTGCTGGATAGAGCAATGTTGGCTGTAGGTCCCTGCTTTTCACGACTTGGAATACTTCTTGCCAATCCCTTCTAGCCTGCAAAGTTTCTTTTGAGAAATTACAAGTGAGTTTATTAGTGAAGCAGTGAGACAGAGAATGAGCTACTCCACAGACAGAGCAGTTGCCCTTTAGCAGAATTTGCTTTCTTTATTGAGGCTTATTTAATGGCGGGGGCATTCAATGAGGAGGAGGAATACTCGATCTTTCAGGGAAAGGAGCATAGACTTCATGGAGGAGCCCTGTTGGCCGTTTTGTATCCTTATGTGGGCTTTTCATTTCAGATCATGGTGATTGAGGTGTGTCATTTGCCATGCTAATGTAATACAATGAGGATATAATGAGGCTAGGGGTTACTGTAAGGTGAAATTAGCCTCCATGTTGGACAGAGCTGGTCTCTGCCAGATCTAACCCATAAATTCAGTGGGGGGTGGTCTTCCTTCTTGACAGCTCCTGTAGCTTTTATCGATTTCAGTTGTTTTGCCACTTACCCTATCTCAGTAGGGCTCTGATTAGAGTAGCCCTTTCCACTTGTTTTCATTAATTTAACAAATCTGGAAATCCTTTATTGAGTGCTATGTCCTATCCCTTGCTAGAAGTTGGACAAACAATAAAGAATAAAACACTAGTCCTGAATTTTAGTAATTGTGTTTAAAATCCTCTTGGCAGAGAAATATATATTTTTTCCAATCCTAGCTTTTTAAAAAAAATGTAGTCTTTATTGTATCTTTTTCCATTACCATTTAGTCCCCTTATAACCTCTCTGCAATCAATATACTGTAGTCCATATCCACAAGTTCTTTTTCCTTTTTGCTCAATCCCTCCAACCCCTCACCTCCTCCCCAACTAGCTGTCATCCTGCTCTCCATCTATGAGTCTGTCCCCATTTTCCTTGTTAGTTCACTTTGTTCATTACATTCCACATAAGTGAAATCATATGGTATTTGTCTTTCTCTGATTGGCTTATTTCACTTAGCCCAATGCTCTCCAGGTCCATACATTCTGTCGCATAAATCCACACTTCAAATGAATACCCTTTTTGTGCAGCACCATACTTCTATTTTTTAAAAAATATTTTATTTATTTATTTTTAGAGAGAAGGGAAGGGAGGGAGAAAGAGGGAGAGAAACATCCATGTGTGGTTGCTTCCCATGTGTCCCCCACTGGGAACCTGGCCTGTAACCCAGGCATGTGCCCTGACTGGGAATTGAACCAGCAACCCCTTGGTTCACAGGCCCGTGCTCAATCCACTGAGCTACACCAGCCAGGGCTCATACTTCTATATTGAGGAACACTTTAAACATACCCTAACTTCCAATAACTAAACACATTAACATTTATTTATTTTTTATTTGTTGTATGTTGAACTTAATGGCTTTCATTAACTTTTCTGTGCAGTAGGGAGATATACTCCAGACATTTTCTCAGGCAGTAATTTGAGGTGCTCCAAGAAATTTCCAGTCATAGACGCTACAGTAAATTATCATTTTGTCTTGAGAACTGTAGTCTTTCCCTAGGATGTTTCGTAATTGAGTGTTAAGCCCTACAGTGTGCTAAGTTTCTCAATATGAACTATCCCCACACTTGTTTTATTTTGTTTAGTTCGCTCATACAGATTTATTTTCACCTTGGTTTTTAGTACCAATTTTGATTCTATGCCAGACTTGGTTTGAGCTGACTTCACCTCTTTCTGACTTGCACAGTAGATCCAAGGTATTTGATCTTCTCACGCCAAATGTCGGTTGTCTAGACTTGTGTTTTATTTGGCTTAAAGCTTAGTATTAACAAGGCTCTTATGTAGTCTGAAAAATTAATATTATATTTTTCATTGTCCAGTTAGTCTTCAGTTCTAATAAGAAGAGTGAAGATATCTGTTATTTAAAAGATCTATTGAGTAGTATTTTTATCCTTTTTACCTGGTGGTATTAGTTGTACTCTGTGTAAGTGGCAAACTCGAAAGTTTTCAGTGTGAAAATTGCAGAGCTACAGATGGTGGCTCATGGGTTATTTTGATCTGAGAGGTTAGAGTTAACTACAGAGTTATAGGCACATAGTTCTCCATAAGATTGCCCTTACTTCTGACACCAAAGGCAAATTCAGGAGTTGAGAGTAGTTCTCAAAACTCCCCTCAGGGTTGATTGTTTGCCAGAAAGTCTCACAGAACTGATTGAAAGCTGTTATACTCACAGTGATGGTTTATTACGAGGATTAAGTTCAGCCCAAGGAAGAACTGCCTAAGAGTAGCGTCCATAAGTCCAAACTGAAGCTTCCATAGTTACTTTCCTGGCAATTGTGTTACTCTGCTAGCAGTGATGTGTGACAGTATGCATGGAGTATTGCCAACCAGGGAAGCTCACACAAGCCCTGGTATTCATATTGGAGCTCCATTACATACATATGATTGACTGATTGATTATCCAAATAAATTATCTTAGTCTCTAGTCTCTAGCCTATCCAGGTGAACTCTAAAGCTCTTATCCTAAATCACATGGTTGGTATCAGTCAAAACCCCGTCTTTAACTCCCATTGTTACTATTTGGCTAGCTCAAAGCCCTCCATCAAACACAGACACTTCATCTTCTAGTAGCCCACGAAAAAGAACAGACTTTCGAGGGGGCAAGATTAAATTCTTTATAACATACTTGGGAAGTCCCTTAATTTTCTTTTATCTCTACTTGCTCACTTATAGAATAAGGCTAATCATACATAATTGTTAGGGCTGTTATTTTGATTAATGCTGAAGCATATAAGCTATTTAAAATTTTAGAAGTAGAAAATGAAAAACGTGCTGCTCTTCTTCCTTTAGTTTACTACTCTCTTCATTTATATGCATGCAGGTGCTGCCAACCCACTCTCGTTAATTTTGTCTTTGTTCCCAACTCCAGTTATTTTGGTGAACACAGCCTTAGTCACCGTCACCAGGAGTCCCTGGATTCAGCTTTTCTCCTGCCTCAGTGAGCTGCTTCATCATCTTTATTTGGGTCCTGCAATGCATTAGTTCTTTTCAAGTTTTGTTCTGTTCTTCCTATACTTGAAGCTGAATTTTTTCTCTCTCAAAGACTTTACCTCATCAAGTTTCCCATTGTTCAGTGGTGGAGTTTTTATAATCATTATTCTATAGTCATTGTCAGGAATTCTCTTCTCAACAATTATTTTCTTTTTCTTTCTTTTTTTTTCTTTAGTTAAGAGAGCTGTCATTTTGGCCCAATAACTAAAGTTTCTTATTCAAATGCTATTTGTGCGTGTGGGTGTGTGTGTCTCCTCGGAGAGGATTAGAATGGAAGGAGGAGGGTCTCCTTTGACTAATTTCTGACCTAATTGAGAAATAAGAGAGAAGATTAAATAGACAGGGCCCTGAATTTTTTTATTGGCAAAATCTAGGCATTGGAGAATATGACTTTTATCTGTAGACAAATGGATTTTCTGTAACTGAGCCCTGAAATTCAATAAACAGAGGCAACTCTGAAGGTGTAAGGAGAATGCTTGCTCTCTGTAGGTAGGCCCACTCCAAAAGGGGAAAAAAGGGAGGCATTCACTGAATAGGCTTGCTTTATTCTGACACAAATTTCCAATAAAAAATTACTCCCACTTTTCTGAGGATGAGAGAGTAAAGCACCAGGAGGAGGCCAGGGGTACTGCACAACTGAGCCCCCACCACACAGAAGCAAGCGTCGGAAATGGTATGGTCAAACATTGTACAGATTGCTCGTGCCTTCCTATATCCGTACACGCACTACTCTCCTCTCACACGGACTCTGGGTTTGGCTATGTGCCTTGCTTTGGTTAATGGGAAAGTAGCAAATGTGACCTAAACTGTAGCTTGGAAAGTGCTTGTGTTTTGGGGCTTGCCCTCCCTTTCTGCTCTTGAACTCCGTGACCTCCATGACCTCCATATGGACAAGTGCAGGTGTCCTGATGGAGAGAGGCACCATTTATCCCAGCTGTCTTCAGGGTGGTTCTCAGAATCTGATCAGCCCCATCTGACCCAACAGCTGACCACTACTACATGGGGGAGTCCAGCAAAAGAATCACCCAGCTGACCCAGCCCACCTGACTAACCCTGAGAGCTGTGATAGAGTAAATGAAGCCATTACTAATTGCAGCGGTACATTAGGCAGTGGTAGATAACTCACAGTTCAGGAAGATACATTCCCATAAAATGGGAAATTCATGGTGTCCAAGGCAAAGGGGCAATGGAAGTGTGTCAGAGATTCTATAACAAGGAATATTTCATTATAGATAGATAAAGACTAAACAATTACACCTTATTTCCTGCAGTCTACAGCTGTGGAGTCTGCTCATCAACAAAAAGAGCAGAGAAGGAAAAAATTACCTGTAATACTGATATCCGTAATAGACGGAGGTGTGATTTCTTTGTAGTATCTCAGCAATTAGATCCACAAAGTTTAAAATCCTAGGTTCTATTGAATCTTTCTCTCCAAATCATATTTTTTCCCCCTGAATTTAAATCCTACCCTCTGTTGGTGCATTGAAAACTATTTTCTTAAGCAGTTTGCAATGTCGAGTGGTAATTTACCTGACATTTCATTGGGATAGATAAGTTCCTACTACTAGATTTATAGTTTTCAGGACCAGAAAACCTCATTTCAGAAGAAATCTCTTTCTTAATTTGATTTCTGACAATAAAAGGCAGCGCATAAAATATAAAGTCTATAAAAAGAAATCATCAACTGCGATTATAGAAACTGCTTTCCCAGTGGGAGAATTATGCAGCTATTACCAAAGCATGGCATAATGTGACTGCCTGAAATATAAATATACATACAAATCAATATCACCTCATATTTCAGATAAACATGCACATCACAAATACTTCTGTACCAAAGACACCTTGATAAAGAGGATGTAGGAAAAGTATGCTTTGTAAGGTTTGTGTTTTGCTGGGAGGAATGTTCACAGGGAGTACTTAATTCATTCAACAAACCTTTATTGGGTACCTATTCTATGTCATATACTTTCCTGGAGCTATGGATACGGAGATAATAGACTTGGTTATTGCCTTCAAGGAAACTCTTGTCTAGTGAGGGCAAGTAGCATGATTAGTGTTAAGACAAAGATAAGCAGACGGGGACGCAGAGAAAGAACACTAATGTAGAATGGGAAGAGATCTCAGCAAAGGCTTCCCAGAGACAATGAAGCCAAAGCTTGCTCTGCAGGGGGAGTAGAAGTTAACCAATGGAAGTTGAGTGTGAAGGTTGATTTGGATGAACTGAATTGTTCAAGACCAGACTGGGTTTGGGGGATTGAGCATAATGCATTATGGAGGCCTGCTGAACTACTAGCAAGCATGGCTAAAACACAGAGTTCAAGGTGATAGAGAGTGTTGTGCAATGAGTCCAATGAAGTGAACATGGTTTAAATAATAAAGGAACTTTAGGACATCATGTTACCATGATAGAATGAGGAGTCAGTTAGTCACTGAAGGATTTTTAAAAGGGCCATGATTTGGTGACCCCCAAATTTTTAAAACATATCACTAATTAGAATATGGAGAATGAATTGGAGATTGGTCAGTTGGGCATTGAAATCCAGAAAATAAAAGATGAAGTTCCAAGTTAAGGCAAAAGCATGGGGGAAAATAAGTGGACAGGTTCAAGAAATAACTAGAATAAACAGGATTATATCACTGTATTGGTCAGATTTTAGAAAACAGAGAGCACATTCAAACTAGTTATTTTGAGGTGAATTTTAGTAAAGTAACTATTTATAAGGGTGGGGCAGAATGTAGGTATGCCATAAAGAAGATGGATTCAATGGGAAGTTATTTCCACCCATAGGCTTAAAGTACAAGAGGAGAGTAGTTGCCAGAACCCAGTGAGAAAGAACCTTGCAGAAAGGCTGACAGGGTTCATAACCAAGGTCACAGTCATCTCACAGTGTCCTAGTAGAGATGGGGCCATGGGTATTTCCAGGTATTCCAGGCTCACTCTCTTCCCTGTCTGATGTCTTCCAGGGGCTCTGCATGGGCTGAATGTAATAAGTCCTCTGATGGCCTCCATACTGAGCTGACTCAAGGAGGAGACAAGAAGAAAGTGAATCTGGAGAGGGGATCTGGAAGGTACCTAGCACAGTAACACATTCAATGCAGGGGATAAGAAACGGGAGTCAGGGTAACTTCTAGAATTCTAGTGTAGGAAACAGCGGATGGTGAACTCATTCACTGATGTAGGGAAGTACAAGACAGATCAGTTTATTATTATATTTTTTGAAAAGGAAAACACAGAAAATGAATTTAGTTTTGGAGATGCTGAATTTCAGGTGCCTGAGGGACTTTTTAATGTATTTGTTTAACAAATGTATAGTAGGCAGCCTTTATGATGATCCAAGACCATTTCTTTTAGGAATAACAAATTCTGTCCTCTTGGAGAGCCCCAGACTGGCACCTTTTTACGATTTCTATACCGTCAGCGATCCTGATGATCTCTCCGAGTCCATGAAAAAGCCTGAATAGTTTATTGTGTTTAAATAAGGCCAGGGCTCGCCAATCAAGTGTCCATAAAAATGATTGAAGTAAAACACATTTTATTGCTTAAATAACATCAATTTAACACATTTTTATTGAGTTGAAGTAGCATGATGAAACAAAAATGCTAGATTTGGAGCTAGATGCAGTTTAATTAGAATATGAGCTCTGTAATTTACTTGCTGTGTATCCCTGGGGAAGTAATATTATTGCTCTGAATCTCAGTTTACTCTTTTGTACGTGGTGATAATAATCTATTTGTCAAAAATCCTTGATACAGTGCATGGGATATAATAAAGGGTAAATGGAGTTAAAGCAACATTAAAACTCCTATTTAAAATAATTTTTGAGTTAGAATTAATTTTTAGAGCTGAAAATTAGTTCAATGGTTAGTTAATACGTGTATAATAAAACTTTGGCTGAGAAATTAACTTTTAGATTCTCTGATTGTGACATGCTTACAAATTTTTATGTGACCTTGTCAAGTTCTGACAGTTTATTTTCCATAAAATCAGGAGACATGTACATTATTTATTTATTTTTTGATAATTAATTTTTCACGAAAAAACACTCACATGTATGCCAAATCTGATCCAACTACTAAATGGAATACATTTTCTGGAGAAGCATTACTGCTCTCTCATTCTCAGTTTGCTAATTGATGACAATTTTTGTTGGCATTTCTATAAATTGGGTGATTTGGGGAACATGCTCCCTTTTTTTCTCTATCATTAGCTTGTCTAGTAGCATGAAGCTATGAAACTTGTTGGGCCTTATTCTTTTAGATGGTTTAGGTGTAAGGAAGCCAAAGTTCTGTTGGCTGCTTCAATGTCATCAGCCAGTACTTTAATTTGCTAGAGTCTGCACAGCTGGTGTCTTTTATGACATAATGAGTGTGGTACTTCAATATATGAGTGACACCATATTAATTGAATCATATAGTTTTACCATAAATATGCACTCAAAATAAGATGTATACATGGCTTCTAAATGAGGTTATTTGGGAGCATTAAAATGAACAAGTAGTATTCTAATGGAAGCTTTTATTTATCTGGTTGTGAGAAACAGAAATAGTAAAAAATAAAAGCTAGTACAATGTAAATGGAAGCTTTTTATAAACTGTACTGGTGTGGGAGACCCAGGAAGGGAACGGCTAAATTGCTGAGCCCCACTAAATCAGGAAATGGAAAAACTCAACTATGGCAATTTTTCCATCCCTATTTCTCCTGGGGGAATTCGTGGTCATCCTTCAGTGATACCTCTGCTTCTTCTGCATGTCCATCCACTTTGGTCCCTCTTTTCACGGACGAGCATTTTTCTCCTTTCTCATCATCCTGAGTGTGGCCAGTTGAGCCCTGTTCATCCCTTCGTACACTTTCCACACTAGCCCTCGGGCACAGCATGGCCAGCCTCCCTTAGTTCCTCTTTATAACTGAAACTAGCTTCAGTGACTCATGTTCAAGTTCTCAACATCGTTATCTGACTGACCTAGTGCGTCTTTCTGAATCATGTCTCACAAGTCTCAGATCTCTGGCCAGCCAGTCAATCCAGCCTTGGTATAATGCACTACTGCCAGAGAGGTGGCGTTGACTGGGCTGATTTTTATACAGCAAAGAGTTCTGAGTAGAACTTGCAAAGATAGACATATTTTATATAAGTAGAATCACTAGAAAAATATAGTTAAGCCATATTCTCAGAGGTCATGGGACAGAAGCTTTCATAGGTGCTTTCCAATTAAGGTGCTTTAATTCCATATCTTATCAAATCAATTTAAAAGGGAAAGAGATCATGTTAATATACCCAGGCTAAGATGCAAGAGAGATGTATGGACCACACTACCCCAAATACGCTAGGCTGTATATTTTGTCTCTCTCACTTTGTTGCATCAACCTTCCTTACTGGTGTGTATGCAAGGACCAGACTTGAGGTTTGAACACTTTGGCCCAGTAGATAGAAGATACCTGGGCCCAAATACATAGTCGTTCACAGAGATATTGATACAAATACACATGGCATATCCTATAACTCACAAATTACCCTGGTGAGTTGTCCTGGGTTTTATTTTTGTTTCTTGGGCAGAGGATACACCAGGTCATAATGAGCCCATATTGGGTAGTTGATTTTTTTATGACATTGCTGTATACCCAGAAGTGGCATAATCATATCTTCAAATTTGTATTTTTATCCATCTTTTTTTATTAGCTGCACTCTTGTTTATTCTCTCATATATTCCATTTATCCTATCCTTCTTTAACATATCTTAGAGGTTAAAAACTTACTATTGATATTTAACATATGTTGTCAATTCTGCCTACATTTTACAAACTACTTTCTTACTTCCTGTCTATACTTAATACTTCTAACATGTTTCAGTCATCCTGTTAATTTTTCTTATCTTTTAGAGCAGAATTAAGTATTCTCAAGCAATAGATCAAACACACATTACAACTTCTATGGCCCAGGCACTCAAAAGTACTTAGAGGTAGATACTAACTAGTATTAAATAGGAAGCTGAACCTCTGTGAATTATGTAATGTGTCCAAAAATAACACAGGCAGTAAGAGGCAGTGCTGGAATTCACACGATTTCAGTTCTTTGTTCTGCTGACGTACTAAGAGTTCCGTGAAGGTCCTGACACTGAAAACATCTGTCTTCACATGCTACTGTGAGGTGCTCAGGCACAGCGATTGTGCCTCATTTCATCTCAGCATCTGCAGGACCTGGCACAGTATTTCACACAGAATGTATGTCAGTAGATGTAAATAACCCCTATTCGAATCTTGCAAGCTGTTGCCTACCATATTATTTCCTTCTTTTCTTCTCCCCTACCTCAATTCCTTCCTCCCTGCCTTCCTAGGAATCTTACCATTTGTTAGATGATCTTAATGTTCTGCCAGAGATGTGTTTAAATTGCTTCCTTCCTATCTTATCTTTCTCTCTCCCCCACTCAACATCTCTGTTTGTGACTATGTTTAACAGTTATAGGTGAGAGAGAGCTCTAAATATCATTCATTTCAAAGGTATTATGACCTATTGCTTCAATAGTACAAGGAGTGGAAGTAATTTTACTTAATGAGGCAGAACATCTGAGCTGCTAGTTTAGAAAAGATATCAACGAAATTTGATCATATTATTGTCAGCTTCTTGGTTTTCACTCAGGCCTTCCTAGTTCCCTGAGACATGAGGCTTTAGAGCCCTGGCTGGTGTTGCTCAGTTGGTTGGCGCATCATCCCATAAGATGGAGGTCTCAGGTTCGATTCCCAGTCTAGGCACATATCTGGGTTATGAGTTCAGTCCCCAGTCAGGGCGCATGTAAGAGGCAACTGATTGATGCGTCTCTCTTGATGTTTGTGTCTTTCTCTTTCTCCCTCCCTTCCTCTCACCCTACAATTCAATAAGCATGTCCTCAGGTGAAGATAAAAAAGGCATTAGATACATTTCTCTGGTTTAACATGTTTCATGAGTCTCACATATTGTGAAAAATGGTGGAGCCTAGAAATCTTATGTCCCCAAGTGTTAGGAACTATCTACATGGAGCCAGAGGGTAGCACAGAATTCTAAAAATAAGGGTTAGCCAACATCTACCAGAGAATAAAGTGTTTCCAGTGTATATTTTTCAAAAGATAAGCCAGCAAAATTAGTTTGGGGATGAAGATGCTAATAGGAGACATTGGAAGACATGATTTTATCTTTCACTTGGTCTGATGGGCAGTCTGAGAACAGGAAAGACCCATGGCACGCTCGCATTCATACAGTGGTTTCCCAAGACTGTTTCCCACCCCTTCATCCTTCATCCAATCAACAAAGACTTACTGAGTCCTACTGCACATAGGGCACAATGGACAGGTTGCCAAATATATCGCAAATGCCATTATATTTCACCGAGTTCACATTGCCTTCCTCTGAAACCCTGCATTCCTCCAACTCTGCCTCTTCGGAGGCCATCTCCCTTTTTATTACTCCATCTGCATTTCTCCATTCCTTCTCCACTCACTTCCCTATTCTCCTCTCTTTTTTCATGGAACATTTATTAAGCAACTTTTGTGTTCCCGGCATTGGGATAGACGCTGGGATGGAAATGAAGACTAAGAGTTTTTGCTTTTATGGGCTCACAGTATAAATGGAAATAGGCATGTGAAGCCAAAAATAACAGTATAATATGACAAAGGGCAACCTGGCTGAGTGGCTCAGTTTATTAGAGTGTTGTCCCAGAGACCAAAGAATTGCGGGATTGATTCCCAGTCATGGCACATACCTACGTTGTGGGTTCAATCCCCAATCAGTGCTCGTACAGGAGGCAACCAATCGATGTTTTTCTCACATCAATACCCTCTCCCCCCACCTCTCTCTCTCTTTCCTTTCTCTAAGCATATCCTTAGGTGAAGATTAAAAAATGTGTGACAATGGTATTTATTTTTACATTTAATTTTATATCCTCTATAATTTTTTAAAGAAGAGATATTTACAAAAAGAATATGGTTCCAAGTGATCTTAGCATTTTCCAAAGTTCCTTGGGTTTATTGGATGTGCAATAAATGTTTCCTGAATCAAAACTGAGAAAATAAAAATACCGTGCAAATCATGTGAGAGACTAGGCTGTGCCCGCCAGCTTTAGTTTCTTGTTGCTGTTCCTTTTTGAGTTTTGTTCTTTTTCCTGTGCCACGATGAAAATAACTTTTATCACCTACTTATTATGTGTCAAGTGCATGGTTCTAGGTGGAGTAGATACATTATCCACACTTCACAGGTGAAGAAATTGAGGCAGGGAGACATAAAGAAATCTAATCAAAATCTCAACACTATAAAGTTGAAGATTTGGATTTGGTCCCATAATGTGAACTCTTACTAATGATTCTGCATAGCACAGTGTGGTAAATATAGAATAGGTTTAGGTCAAGTAACTATGAACTTTGGTAAATTAATTAATCCCTTTGAGTTTCAGTTTGCTGAAAAATTGGTTAGTAATATTTATTTTAAATTAGCCCCTTGAAGATTAAATGAAATAAATATCCATCACAAAGCCTGGCACTGAAGAAATGTTGATGCTCCTTCTTCTACCTCTCCTTTCAGAGATCCAGTATTCTACTAAGTCTTGCTTCCTGGGGAATCAACATTTTATACAGGGTGGAAATGCTTTGTTCCTTTTCTAGTACTTAGTGGGAGATGGGTACTGTGGTGGTAGGGACAGTGCTGGGCTTTTGATCTCAAAAATCAGTGATTATATTCCAGAATAAGAAGGGGACCACAGTGGTCATCTTGTGCAAGGGTGTCTAACAGATCTGTGTATCAGAACAGAGAACTATCCCTACCAATTATACACGGTATCTCCTCCACAATTTTTCTATGTCCTTAAAATTTCCTGAAAAAGGTTGAGAGAATAACAGATGAGCCCTAGCCCTAGCATCCCTTTCTCCAATCATAGAATGGCTCCTGATGTGTGCCCTCTTCTCCTCCTGTGATGGCCCAGGAATCTCAGTGTGCTCATCTCCCTCTTGTAAGCTGCCTCCTTCAGCACATACCTGCCACCTACTCTATTGCTTGTTTTAGTGCTTTCCTTTGTATTTGCCTCTGAAGTGAAACCTACCAGCCCTTCTAGCTTCAGGGTGTTGCTGACAATTGTGGAGTGCAAATAATTTTAAGCAATGAATATAAGCAAATGAATAAGTTTCAGGACCTCGGGAAGTTCTCAGAGTTTGGATTCCAGACTTGACTCCTTTCTGACATGAGTGCGAGAATTCGTGCTTTCTTATTCTATGTAATGTAGTCTCCCACATGCTCCTTATCTCCCAGACTCCACCCTTTAATGACACCAAGTTGAATTACTGCAGGAAGGAAGGTAAGGTTTGATGTTTCCTCATTTCCAGAAGGCAATATGATATATCCCGTGGATCATACTTTTTGTTTGTTTAATGTTTGATTTTAGCAGTCTGGTGAAGCTTTTAGACCAGTTCTTAGAAAGATGATTTTTTAATGAATATAATAAAATACAAAACATTACAGAGGATTACAATTATACTGAAATAAAGGGATGAAAATATCACCATGTCTCACACTTTTCAGAGTATTAACTAATAAATAATTTTATACAGAGAGCACTGGAAAGCAGTGCCATGGTTTGGTTACCAACATGAGAACACACAGCTTCATCATCAGGGTGATTTGACTAGTCTGGGCACAGTTGTTCTACAGCTGGGCCAATATCTGTAGATAGGAAGGTTGTGATTAGGTGTGATTAGGGGTAAGTCTAAATACTTCTGCAATTTCAAATTAGTCATGTATTTAAGTGATGTATTTGGAAAAATTGAATATTATATGACAATATCTGTTATTTTTCTTGGTAGCAAAGCCATAGGTACTGCTAATACTACTGTGCTATTAGTCTTACATTCCTAGTTTTAGGAAATGCTAAATTTCAGTTAAAATAAGCAAAAAAAATGCAATATATTTTCACATCTAAGTTCATAGACCCCAGAAATCTCTTTATAGTCCTATAGTGGCCTGTGGGATCCAAATGGAGACCCTGCCCTAGACTTCCTGTCAGCTGTAGTTTCTTCCTATTCCCTTTTCTAGGCCACTGTGACCTGCCCTCTGAGCCTTCCTCATAGTCACATAGTTTTGTCTAAATATCTTGGAATGTCACTAATATAGGATAAATTAACAGCATCTATGAAAATAAGGAAGCTTGAACTATCAGTTTGGCTTGCGGCTACAAAAATAGAGTGATAAAATTTTGCTTTCCTGTCCTTGCCATTTCTTGCCTTAAAAAAACAAAACAAAACATTTTTTAGTGAGAGAATCAAGTGGGTGGAGAAGGGAAGGTGGCAATTGCAGATGGAGCATAAGGACTACATGGCTCCTGGTAGCTTTCCAGATGAGCATGAATATGCAGATTTTAGGCATATGATAATCAAAAGGCCTGGAGGTCCTTTTCCTTATATTCCAGTGCTATTTCCAAAGCACATTCTGATGATCCTAATTAGGTTTTTTTTTTCTCCCATATGTGTTAGGATTTCAATTATGATTGCATGTGTAGCAATTTTTGAATAGAAAGGAATGCCATCTCATCTCACGGATCATCTGAGCTCTGTCAATTCAGCAATGACAGGCAGGGCGTGTCTTCTAGCCTCACTGTTCAGTGTGCTGTGTTGCCTCTGAAGTTATGAAAGGTGGAATGTGTCCACACCGCTGGGTCTCTAAATGAACGCTTCTGTGGTGCAAACTGCTGCCTTCCTCAATTAACAGACAAAACAGTGCATCTCCAAATAACCGCACGGATTGTTTAGTAAGCTCTCTTCCTAAGAGTGTATTGTCCTGAACACAAAGGATAACAAGTCTGTTCTTTGCATACATGCAGGGTCATCTCTCTGTAGTAAAATGTCTAAACTCTGTATCGTGGTATACCCCACCATGTCTGCTGGCTTTTGCCTCTGGTTACTTTTTGACTTTTCTCCCCACACTCTCTCACACGCACTCTGATATGGAGCTACACCACAGTCTGCAGATCCTCAGACACACTCGGCCGAGTCACGCCTCTGTGCTCCTGTATACGTTGTCCTCAGTGGCTAGAATTCCCTCACCCTGTGTTTTCTGGTGAACTCAAGATTTTGCTCAAATTAAACTCCTCCAGAAATCTTGTGGTAAAATCTCTGGGAAGAGGTAAGTACTTTCTTCCATATGTTCTCATGCTGCTGTGTTTAATATTTATATATTGATGGTATAATTTGTGAATTCACTCAGCACATGTTTACTGGAGGTCTGCTCAGTCACGGACTCGGTCTCTAGGCAGAGATGAATTAGACAGACGTGTCCCTGCCTTTCCAGAGGTTACAGCTCTGTAAACACTCCCCATCCCTCTATCTTATCTCTTGCTATCAACTCAAATAAGGAACATAGTCTTCTTTTTCTTAATTTCTCCTCAGACCATTCACAAAGGCATTTACGTTGTAGTAGACTTTATTTATAGAGGAATATTTACATTGCAGAAAGAGAAAGTATCGTAACGTTCAATATTAGACATCTCCTTTCTTAAAATTTCTTCTACTCCTCCACCACTAGGAATTGACCAAATTTCTTAGTGAGTTCCAGCCTTCTGTCAGGCTGATTCCTCTCTTTGCTTCTTCAAGACAAAATTACACCTTAATTTCTCATAATAGTTTTTCAGAACAATTTAATTTTCCATTTCCTTACTCACTTCCAGGTATACTTTCCAGAACCAAAAACTAATTGAGGGACTCCGCTGAAAAAGTGTCACCCATCCTGGGTCTGACTTTTTAACTCTGTAGAAGAAGCAGTGAAAAATAGAAATCTTAGGTTGATTCTCTTATTCACCGTAAGTGGAAGGAAGTAGGATAGAGATATTTTTCTCCATTAATATGATTTATCTACCTTATCAAAACTTTTAGAAGGCAGAAGTATCTACAATCAGGTTTGGTTTTAAATAATATAAAATATTCCGTTGTAGCATCACATTATATAATGATATAGCATTTATGGCTTTATAAAGGACTGTAACTTTCTCTTTACTGAGAGCCAGTAATAAAAGATTAACAGACTGTAGAAAGATGAATTTCACTTTGTTATGAGAGACCGAGGCTTGCTAAAACCTGGGGTGCTTTCTGAGCCATACTCCAGGTAATTTGTAATAAAGTAATCATTTTTGCAAACTTTTAAAAGGCAGCCTATGTTACACTTTCTTCTTGCCATAAACCAGCTTCTTCATAGATGCCTCCTATTCATCTTAATTTTACCACAGGGAATGTCTGTGGCCTGTGGAAGTATTGAGCCATCTTTTCATTATGTTTCCAAATACTTACGTATTTAAAGTTGGATTTATTCGCTTATTTATCTTATTTGTGGGGGCTAATATTTCCATGGCTATTTGAATGTGGGCTTGTGTTAATTTGAATGGAATAGACCTCTATGTGCTTAACTTGATTTTTATGTTGTTATTGTCATTACAGTTATGATGTGGTGTATTTCATTCCAGAGAATTTTCAAAATTTTTTTATTATATATTATTGTAATCAGAATCCATAGGCTATTTTGTATCTTCCTTTGTTCAGTTACTATTTGATCTGCATTTTGGACAGTGTTCAATGCATTTTTCCAGCTTTATTGAGATATAATTGACATATAGTATGTGGTGGACAATGTGTTGATTTGATACATTTCTATAATGCAAAATAATTACCACCATATAGCATTTACTAATACCTCCATCCTCCAACATAATTACCAGTTCTTTTTTGTAATGAGAACATTTAAGGTCTACTTTTTCATTTGGAGGGATTTCATTGTATAACCCAGAAGGATGTGGTAATCTGAAATCCTCTCCTCTCTAAAAAAACAAAACAAAACATGGAAGCCCATTGAAAATATTGTGGCAGGGAGAAAGTAAATTTGAATAAATATAATTGAAAACAAAACCCCAATTCTTCAATATAGTACTAGTTAGAAAGTCTTGGTGTTGTGGGAAGAAATCCAAGACAAAAAAATTCCCCAAAGAAATAACTTTGAGAAGACAGGAAAAAAATCCATGGACTGTTGAAATTCATTACTTCTTTGGAGCCTGGGAGATTGGCTTGCTGTGGCTTTCACTCTCTTTCTTGGAGGGATAAAGATACACCTACTATATTTTCTAATCAATCCTCTACATTCCGGTAAACTGAATTAGGTGCTAATGGAGATTTTCATCATCTTCCAACCTTCAATTAGTTATTAATAACAACTTCAACCCACAAGTCAATTCAGGCTTCTAACTCATGTTCTCCTCCGGATTTGTACATAGCAGCGGGGCTGTAGTTTCAGGGTCTGCTAAATAACGGCTTGACGCTTGGGTATCAGTGCTGGGAAAATGTGAAGGAACACACTCCGAAGGTAGGTGGATAGAACTGTTTTGGGTTAACCAAAGACACGGAGGAGCTTGTTTTGCACTGGCCAGGCAAGGGCTTCCTTCGCAGCCCTCTCTGTTCTTTTTCTGTGTCTACGTTTTTACAAGTTGACTGTCTTAGGGATATTCAGGATGCGTGGAACCAAAGTAAATCAAAAAAGCGAGTAAGATTGGCTGCTCTGAAGAGCCATCTTTGCTGTGTTCCCGCCCCGGCTCCCCTCTTGCCGCAGCCACCTCTGCTGCCGCGGACTCCAGCAGCTTTGACACTCGGTCCCTCGAGCACAGACACTACCTCGGATCACCGGGCGCGCCGCCACCAGGACACCGGCCCCGGGATCACCATCAGGAACTTAAAGGACAAGAAGGAGGCTGTGGAGGAGACTCAGGAAGAGATGCACTTGCTAATGGGAATGCTCGAGGAAAACGGGGAGCAGGAGGTTGACAGTGAAGCAGATGAAGAGGAAGTAGGAAGAAGGTGACAATGAGGAAGAGGATGGAGATGAAGATGAGGAAGCTGAAGCAGCTATGGGCAAATGGGCAGCTGAAGATGATGAGAATGACGATGTTGACACCAAGAAGCAGAAGACTGATGAGGATGACTAGACAGCAAAAAGGAAAACTTAAACCTGAAAAATAAGGCCTCCATGCTTCGTTCACCCTCCACATCCGGTCTCAGAATCTAAACAAGGTCACCTTCAGGAGTGCCGTAGGCCCACCGGCGGAGTGGGAAGGCGTGGGGCGGGGTGGGAGGTGGGGGTGGGGAGGTAGCGCCACCTGCAGGTGATATGTGCTCCCACCCAAAAACACAACATGAATTTGCAACAGGGTGGGGGGAAGGGGTGGGAAAGAATCAAAACTTCCAAAGCCCTACTATTTTTCCTTAAAAGTCCTTTGAAAAGGATTTTTTTTGTATTTTTATTTATATTTTATATTTTTGTACATATTATTAGAGATCAGCTGTTTTTAATGATCTCACGATGACCAAACTAGCCTTTGGAGCGTTCTCTGTTCTACTTCTGACTTTACTTGTGTTGTTACCATGTCAATTAAAATCTCAAAGGAGAAAAAAAGCCTGTAAAAAAAGCAAAAACGATAACTAAAAGACAATCTTATTCTGAACATTCCAGTAAAATTTTTTATGTATGTGCTTAGCTCTACTATAAGTAGTTGGTTTATATGAGATGATTAAAAAGGCCAAACATAAAAGGTTTCTTTTCTTTTCCTTTTTTTTTTTTTGCCTATGAAGTTGCTGTTTATTTTGGGGGAGCTATTTGATGTATGTGTGAAACAGTGTTGTCCAACAATAAACTGGAATTTTATTTCACTGAGTTGTTTTTAAGAAAAAAAAAGTGAATAATCAGAAAGAGTCAGGGAAAATTCACAGAACCTAACCATGGAAATACAATTAAGGAGCTCTCTGTTTTCCAGTTTCTGCTTCTCTTTCTTTACCTGCCCTGAGGTATAATTGACAAAATTGTAATGTATTTAAAATGTACAATATGATGAATTGATATTTGTATATTTTATAAAAGGATCCCCCACATCAAGTTTCTGCACATCAAGTTTCACACCAATTATAAACTTTCTAAACACATACGTGTCTTTGTGCAGTAGCATAAATCCTACTTTCCCAAAGTCTTTTGCTGGCGAGTGGTAGCTGTAGTAGGTAATCCTTACATAATGTTTTCTACAGGCCAGGCCCTCTTAGTGGTACTTAGAAATTTTAGCTTTTTAAACATTATAAACCTATGCTGAAGGTACTGTTATCTCTATCTTAGAGTCAAGAGGGTATGTAACCTGCCCAGGGTCACACAGGTAGTAATGTTATAAAACTGATATTTGAAACTCCAGCAGTCTGGCTCCAGAGTCTATAATCTTAACTATGACATTTTAATGCCTTTACTGATAATAGAGGCTTTCTTGACATTGCCAGGTGTACCTGGTTCTATTGCTGTACCCTGAAGCACAGGCTATTCAGTTAGGTGCCACCCTGCACGCATCACTGTGGAACTTCACAAAACTGACATTTAACATCGGTGCAAATCCACCTGTGACATGATGTCTGAATTTGAGGCAGCCGATAAACAAATGATTGTTTGGTTTTGCTAAATATCAATCATCCTTTTATTTACAGCAAATCATTGACTTAGGATTATTCAATACATACAGGGTTGAATAAATTAGTTTTACAGTTTGAAGTAGGCAAAACACAGAGTTTATTCCTGTATTATTATTTATTAATTATTATATTATTTCCATATAACAACTGTAAACCTACTTTTCCCCCACCCTGTATTTGTAAAATATTGAGAAAGTAAGTTAACAATAATAAATTACCAGCCAAAGATTATTATTTGCATTTCATTTAGCATGAAAGGTGAAGTGCAGTTTAGAGTAAGTCTCTTATAATGCATCATTTCGCCATTCCTACGTAATTTCGATGTAATCCTGAATACATATGAATTCAATCCACAACTGAGGCTATATCAATGCCCAAGTAATATCAATTCTACTGAATATTTTTATTTCTGAGTACATGTGTATATTTACCAACCTGAATGTAATGGAGGAGGCAGTATGATGGAGTCTAAAGTAGGTAGACCTTAGAGCCAGACGGCTATTAGTTCAAATCTTAATAACAACCAAAACTATCAGGAACTGATAGCTCAGTATGTATGTGCCACTCTACTAAGTAGTGACAGAATAGCAAGCCTTTTAAAAGACCCATTTGGAACCAGTCAAACCAGGACTGAAATCCTGAGACTACCATATTCTACTTTTGAGATTTTACCTTCTTTCTTCACCTGGAAAGTGGGTGTAATTATTTTTGTAAAGATTAAATAAGATAATAGTCTTTACATTAAAAGAATAACTGTTGGAAGCTTATTTAGTCCTCTGCAGCTTTGCTTTAATGATAAAATATAATGGGCCAAATGTTCATTAAATCCTACATAGTAGGTGCTCAAATACCTGATAGTCTTTTCTCCCATTACTTACTGATGTCAAAGTTCCTCAGTTGCCTGAGTGTCTTCTGATAAAAGTATTTCATAAACTATTCTGGTTACTTATATAGAAAGCAATAAATTTGAATGAGTTAGAGCTGTTATGACAATTCAAGGAGATTAAAAAGAAGTAAATGGACCGATTTTGGAGTTAATGCTAAATGGTTCAATTATTCCAAAGTAATTCAGAGTCTCTTTCCACAGATACTGTAATCAGATTATGTGGAATCTGATGTTTGAAGAAGCCTAACTGAATTAAACTCTGCTTTTCTTCTCCATGGCTACCACCCCTGAAACCTTGAGTAGCTCCAGTACTGAGTTTGCTATGAGATTGATTTCCCACATGTATTGCAGCCTACTCTCGATGCTCATTGCTCTCTTCAAGTGTCCCAGGAGTGCATGATCTTACGCCTGCATCCTACTAAGGGGGTCTAGAGATGTTAGTTTCTTACTTCTACAACAGGAGGTAGAAATTCTAATGTAAAAAAAATTGCCAACATTTAGGCAAGTGTTAAAAATATTGGTTATCTATAAATGATTTGAGTTCAACCTTCTGTAACTAATGTAGTTATTCTCCTATGACTAGAGACTAAAGTTCTTTCTGAATTTTGGCTCTTTTAAATAATGCTGTGCTGAAAATTGTTTATAATGGGCTTTAACAAATTCCTTAAGATTAGAGTCCTCCCAAAGGAATTGTTGCTTTAAAATGTATGAAAAACTATACTGTGGTTTTTAGCTCTAGTGTAACATTTCCATAAAGGTTTTGATAATACTCCTGTCAGTGGTAGGTTTAAATGTTTGCTTCACCCCCATCTTGAGCATTATTTGTTAAAATGCTTTTTAGAGAGTGTTGTTTTTATAATTAACTTGCATTTTCATGATGACTAGTGATAGTGACATGTTCTTATTCGATTACTGGTCAGTTTTAGTCCTTTTAAAATTTTAATTTTTTGTGTTATTTTTCTATATTCTATATTCATAATTCTATTGGAGTTTTAGTTTTCTTGACAATGATTTGTATAAACATTTATATACCAAGATTATGAATATTTGTTTATAGTACATATTTAATAGATTTTCCTCTGAGTGTATTATTTACCTCTTTCTTATTTTGGATTGTTACATTAACTTGTGGTATTCAAAAGTCGAAGAATTTGTATGTAGTTAATGCTATGTATTGTTAACATTGTGATTCCTTTTTTTATGCTTTACTGTTCTTTTCAGCATAAGATCAGGCACATTATAAATTATATGTTTAAAATTTTAAGTGATATTCTATTTTTCATTTGGCTTTATAATCCACAAAGACTTTATGTTGGTGTATGGTGGTAGATAAAGATCTAGCTTCATTAGGCTTTAAATTGATTGTCTTGATTTTATTTATTGAATAGTCTTAATTTCTTTATTTATTTATAATGTTTCTCTTGTAATTTGGGTTATTTTCTAAGGATCTTCTTTTTTTTAAAATGGTTTATGTGTTGATTACTCATTATAAATCTATGTCATAAGGTTTTGATTTATTCTCATTTTTCCAATCAAACTCTAGAATTACTTTGTCAAGTTAGAGATTTTGCATTAAAACATGGATGCAGATACCTCTGATTTATTTTTCTCCTATTATTTTGATAGCCAGATAGCTTGCTAAGAGCATGAAAGTTAAATATAGGTCTCTTTATCCCATCTACTTTGATTCACATGTCCATACATATCTATCATTTTGGATTGATTCTATGGTAGTCAGTTCTGAGACTAGTTGGGTCAGAATTATGTCAGGGCAGAAATAAGGGAAAACGTATCTACCATGGGCATATACCAATCTTCTTGAGACTAACTCATGGACTGGCTTGGCACTGTTTTTAACATACAAGGATAATTCTATCTTCCTTCCTTTTTACCTGTGAAGATGTGATCGAATATCCAGATCAACAGATCCTACATTTGTCCACTAGATTCCATCCTCTTTTGCCTATCTGAGGCATAGAAAGCTGCATTATCAGATAGCAAAATCTATTATAATATAGATAAACTTTTATTGACATGTTACAGCAAGCTAAAAACACCACACATATATTCTTAAATAACATCTTGTTAGGGGAAGGGACTGTGTATTTTTCATTACTTACAGGCGAGGACTGGAAATTCTCAGGTCAGGGTATCAGAAGTGGAAGCAAGTCTTTGGCTTTGTTGAATATTAATGTAGTCAATCTAAGTAACATGAGGTTCTGAGTAAAGTATAGTAGAATAAGTGATGGGGGTGGTTTTTCTGGCTTTCAGTACTCCATGATTGATGGAGTTTGTTGTATTATGTTCTCTGACCTCTATCCCTTGGCCATCCTCTGTCTACACCAGAGGATCAGCCACAAAATCAATCTCATTCCAGATCTATACCACTGACCTGATCTTTAGGGAACATCTTTAGTTCAGTCACAGAAGTTCAGAGTCAAACCGGGATGTGACCTTCTTGCTCCTTTTGTCAAATGGTGAGTGGTGGGATTATCTGACACAGTAGTGGCTGTGTGGCACATTAACATCTCAGAAAACCCACACTTGGCAATTGCAATGCAGATAAGGAATAAGAACCTGAATGCTTTGAAGCCTCATCCCAAAATACCAGAATTCATGAAGAAACACATGCCCCAGGACCCATTTTGGTTTACCTTGGAGAAACAGGTGGCTGTCACCCTTAGTTTAGAGATGAACTGTTCTACTTGACCAATTGTATTTATCCAATTTCATATGAAGTGTTGGAAATGGCACAGATACTACAATGGCTAGCTAATAGAAAGTGTAAACTATTTAATTATTTATTTCTACTCAGGCTAAAATGTTTTAGAATTACTTTCTAAGGCTTGAGAGCTTGGAGAGCATCATTTATAAACTCTGGCTAAGTTTAGTGATACATTTCTGACACCTTTTCTGATCCCATAATCTTCATTGTAAAAAATCATTGTTCAGATAGTATATATATAGAGTAGCCTGTAGTAGCCTCATTTTGAAATTTCTTGGCCTGTACTTACATGAAACATGAAGCACAAAGGTGCAGTGATCATAAATACTTGAAATTTTCAACAAATTACCCAATATATACAAGTAAAATTTATTTATGGTAAACAAATGCGGGTTTGATGTCCACATAAAAGGCAGTTCCATACTGGAAGACGAATTTTGTTGTGGGAGTAGATGTTTAACGTAATAGGAGTATGCCAGTTATCTTTTCTTTTGGGTAGACAGGCTTTCTGGGTGGAGCTGAATAAATTGTAAGGATGTTGGAGAATCTCTGAGTAGAGAAGCGGCCTGTGACAGAAAATACAGCCCCAATATTTGTTCCAAGGCTCGTTTTGTTTCTGGCTTCTGTGGATAGCACTGTAATAATTTATGTAGAAGTTTTTTACCAAGTCCAATTTTTATATGCCTAGGTTTATAGTCAATTCTGTGATTATATTTGATGTACTAGAAGGGTCCAGCAGAATGACTCTCTGGATATTTAGGCAGACAGCGATTAAGTTTTTGTCTGAAGTACTAAGTGCTATATGGGAAACCCAAGTCAGTTTGATTTAGGGCTATAGCCAAAATCTGTAAGATTCTTATGATAGAGTTGATAATTCTATCCAGAACAAAATGGTGTATAAATATATTTAGAAGAAGTCTCTTCAACATGGTAGAAGTTCTTTTATCAGTTGTTTATGACTGAAGATCATCCAAGTTTCAAGAAATAGGCAAATACTAAGTAACAGTGCTAGACAAAGGATAGTATGTTAATTCCAAATATCTTGGGTGGAAGCTGTCTACTTGTATCGTTGACAGCTTGATTAGCCCTCTCTTGAAGATTGTTGCTTCTGGAGAATTCTTAAGAATTCTTACCTTGAGGTTGCCAGCTGGTATGGTCTGCCTGTTTTTTTTTTTTTCCTGATATAAATTTTATTTTTGAAATAGCTCTTTGCATATTATTTATTTGTTTGTTTTTGAGAGTTTATTTTTTTCCATTACCATTTAGTCCCCTTCTTACCACTCCCTCCCACAATCACCACACTGTTGTCCATGTCCATGAGTCCTTTGTCTATTTTGCTCAGTCCCTCCACCCACTAACCTCCCCCCGCCCTTAGCTGTTATCCTGCTCTCTATCTATAAGTCTGTCTCTATTTTGCTTGTTAGTTCTCAGTTTGTTAATTCAATTCCACATATTGTAACCAGAAAAGAGACCAGCGTTTGGGCTGCCTGTCACTACCAAATCCAATAAGCAGAGACAGCAATTGAATCTTTATGGGCACTTTATTCAGATGGCCGGCAATCTGAGCAGATGGTGGGTTCATACTCTAACAGGCCATCTTGTCTTTTCTTTCCAGGCCAACGTTTTTATAGCGGGGAATAAACAAGGTGCAGTGAGGGCTTTGAGATTCAGGGAGGATTAGATGGAAGAAGCTGCAATATTCCTGTCCTAGGCAGTTAGCTGTTCCAAGGGGCGTGGTCATCTGTTTCCCCCTGCACCGCAAAGGTCCGGATGCCTCCGACTTATCCCCAGGTGGTAGTCTATAGCAGTGCCTCAGGAGGTCTGCTGTTTTCCCAGGAGCCGGGCAGGCCTTATCTGTAGTTTCTGAAACAAAAGCTTTAACATATACATTACTTGCTAGGCTTGTGACTTTTTACCTTAAACTAAAATTTTCCAACTCTTGAGCCCCATATCAATATGAGTGAAATCATGTGGTATTTGTCTTTCTCTTACTGGCTTATTTCACTCAGCATAATGTTCTCCCTCTGGTTTGAGGATAATTTGTGACTTTTTAATTATTATACATGGAATTTTACTGCTTTGGTAGTTAACAGAACTTGATAATGTGCTTTCCTTTAGGGTTCAAAGGATGTCTTTCTCTGATACCACTTTCAGAAGACAGATTCTTCAGGTTTTAGGTTCTGCAGTGATTGTTGGATGGAATTTGAGGAGGGATAAATGTATCTGTGGACAAAACAGAGTATACTGCATGAATCCCTTGCAGTATTTTGGCCATACTTACTTGCATCAGGACAGAATCTAAGACTGCAAGTTATATTTCTAGTACATGTTTGGTTTGTGATTAAATCATAAGTGAGTGATGAACTTTAAGGGAGTTGATACTGTCTTTAGACTAAAGGCAGCACCTTGGCTCATAAAATTCAGGTGTTTTAAAAAATTTGATTAACTTTGATAATTTCATTTGTCCTTTTTATTTTGCCTAAAATGTATGGGTGCCTCAAAGTGAGTGTAATGCCTTCCAGAGCTTTTTGATGATTGTCTTAGGGCAGTTATTACTGGAAAGGTAGTTGAGATTTCCCAAGAAACATAAATGAAGTATCTTTCTGATGTTATCAGGATAGTTGCTCTTTGACAGGGAAAAGATTGAATGACCCTGAAAGCAAGCATCCAACAACCAAAATAAAGAAATAAAATTCCATCGTAAGGGTGAAATAGACCTTAGAGTTTTATGCCATTCATGCCCCACCCTTACCATTTTGCCAGGATTATGTTTTCATAGGTAAGACTTGCAGCAGAGGTATCTTTAGTGATTTTCCCTAAATTCCTCCAACAGTGTTGGTGTGTAATGGTGACCAGGTGGTGTGAATTTCATGAAGGATCTTAGCAGGAACCCACCTGAGATTATCAGTCAGCTATCCTGGGAATGCCAGAGATTATCTTTATATAATTTACATGCATATAATTTCCAGTATTTGTTCTTTGTTGTTGGGGCTGAATTTTGACAATCTATATTGGCTTATTTAAACCCTTTCAAAACCTAGGTATTCGGGAGATACCACAGGGACAAAAATCTTTATAAGGATCATCTGAATAACATAATAATGAGCCAGAGTCTGTTAGTTTCTAGATTATTTATTTTTAAGAAAATTTTTATCTTCAGAGAGCAATTTTGTCTTATTTCCTTTGTCAGCATTAGGGCATCTAGAAGTTTCTTGACTACTTAATCATTTTTGGTAGGAATCCATCTTATCTTCAGAAAGAATTACTCTATTCAAAGCATCCCAAATCATGGATAATCCCAAACACCTATCATACTGTCTGCGTATGGGTATTTTTACTTGGGGAATTCAAAATGGCATGGAGACACTCAATTGTTTTATTTTTCAAAGCCATTAACTTGTTTTGGAAACTTATTCTGTTTTTATTCTAAGACCCTCTTAATATATTTGGGCAAATACTAAAGGTTTGTTAGGAGAACTGTTTCCCATTCTAGTATTGGTTTATATACCAAGTCCGGAATTTGTAGCTTAAGGCTAGTTATAAAAAACGAGAAGAGCACAGCAGAAGCATCTGCCTGCGGATCTACTCCCGAATGTTGACTGAAGTTATTGAAAAGGTTATTTCTAAAATCTCTAATGAATTTCTCCCCCTTTTTCTTGGCTTGGAAGACTGTGTTAATATTTAGTTATTCCCCACTGGAATTATAACAAGTATAATCCTGAATAAGGGTGGCCCCACATTTCGTGCTTTTTGAAATTCCTGTTCTGTTTGGTGGATCTCAGGAAAAACTTGTGTCTTTGGTTCTCATCCGCTCATCCCATTCCTTTCACATTTTTTTTTCTTCCTTGACAAATGAGCTGAAGTCTGAGTCACCACTGTTAAGTATATAAAACACACGAAGAAACTTACATAGTACCTGATACACAGTTGGTGTGTAGCACGTATATACCATTCCTTTTTTATCTTTTAATACTCTTAGCCGCAAAGCCAGTGATATGGTTCCTCATGTTTTAGATTCGGAATTGGAATCTAAGTAGTTAAGAAATATGTCCATGGTCACATAGCTGGTCTCTGAAGTTTGTCCCTTGATGGGAGCAGTAGGGAGTGCGAGTGAAATTCACAACCAGCAGGTCCTGTTGGTGGTTATGAGTCACGTGGAGTGTTTATGCCAATCAGTGATGATCAGGGAGGAAGGCCTTATTTTATGTTAATGAAGAAATGTGGTATTGCATAAAATTACAAATAAAAATATAATTGATGAGGGTGCCAGCTGCTTTTCATGTATTTGCTGTCAATAATGACAATTTGAATTTTAGTTATAACAAGAACTCTTTAGAGACCCATTCCATCCCCCTGCCTCAGAACTACTATATCCCTTTCAAGTTGAAATGGTGAGAATTTTCTTTTCTTCTTTTACTTATTTACTTATTCGGCAAATGTGTTTTTTGAAATCCTATAATACTGTACATATCTGCAGCTTTCCAATTTGGGGATTCTTTTCCTCCAGGAAATTATCTGACATATATAAAAGATTTATGCATAATGATTTTATTTGTATTATTGTTTACAACAAAGAAAACTAGAAAACTACTAAAATATCTATTAATAGATAGATAATAGATACTATCTAGATAGTTAATGATGCATTCCAATGACCAAATATTATGTAAACAGTTAAAACAAATAACATTTAATTACTTAGGAAACGCTTAGGATATAGTGTCAAGATGAACAGTTATGTTGAAAATTGAGAAACAGTGTGACTCATCTATGTGAAATAAGTGTACAGATTGATGACTTGAGGGAGCATTCTGTGATCTGCCAGACTAGCTTCAGTCCCTCTATTATAAGCTCTCAAATTTTCCTTTATTATACTCATCACATTTGTAATTACTTGTTCAACGTCTACTGTTTTCACTAGAATACAGATTCTGTGATGGCAGAGACTGCACTTACTTCTGTGCAGCAAGCATCTAGTATAATGCCTGGCACAAAAATGTAATTAAATATTATTTTAATGAGCTAATAAATTAAGAAAAGAGGGAAAATAGGCATCTAGATGAAATGTTGTGGCGGAAGATGACTGAGTGCAAGGGCTTTGGAGTGCGATGCCTTGTTATCTGCCGTTTCCCGGTGCTGCCGTCTTTAGCTCTTTTTAAGACTCTCTTCCTTCAGTGTAAAATAAAGATGATTATAATGCTGATCTCATAGGGCTGTGATTAGGATTGTATGAGATAATTACATGAGGGCACAGAAAAAGTGTTCAGTAAGTGATAGCAATTATGATCATTATTTTTTACTGCATTTTCCTAGTATTCTACAGTGTGAATCTATTCACTTATGATTAGAAAAATAAAATTTAAAAAGAAAAAAAGCAAAATTGGTATATTATATGAGTCTTCTTCCTTACTTGTCATAGCTAAGAATTTAAAATATGTTGACTGTGCTCTGGAATGTTTTCTACTTTTTGAAAGTATTGTGAGACTTTTTTTACACAATGAATCCTCATGTTTCATTGTTTGGAAGGCCCCCAAAATCCCATGTTTGCAAAATGTGTAGACAATTCATTTATTCTCAAGTCAAAGTTGTTATGGCAAAGAAAATAATTTGTTGAGTGTTTCCCACACATATACAAAAATGTGTTGCAAACCCTTCAGTCAATACGTGTAAAATATAGAAAATGAACAATTTGGCACTTAGTCCTCCTAAGGAATCTATATTGGGAGAAATTTTCTTTAAATTCAAATAGTGTAAGAATATCTAGTCAGGAAAATGGCAGCACACCTGTCTCCAGGAAATCAGTCACCGTCATGGGTTGTTAATTGTGTGTGCACATCTAGAGACTCATATTAGTGTGCACAGTAAAAATAAATTCCACATCAATTTTATGGTTGTGTCTAAGAATAAAATTTCTGGCAAACTTTAGCTCTTTCCTCAAGACTGAAGTTAAATGTTATCCTCACTGAGAAGCCTTTCATCATCTCCATGCAGTGTTAACTTTACTTTGTTTTTAGGTTTACTGTGTTTATGGCATTTATCGGTTTTCACTAAAAATGCCTCCAAGGAAAAGTATTTATCGTATTTGTGGTTTTTTTTTCACCATCAGTGCATGGCACAATGGCTGATATGGAATATGGTCAGGAAATATTTATTAAATGAATGAATGAAGAAGTGAATTAAAGTATCTTACAGAGGCGCGTTTTTAATCAAGCGGGATCTATAATCACACACAAAAGAAACAGGGACTTCTGTGGCTCAGCACAAAAACTGCTTGTGATCACACATGTATGCCTTCAGAGTGTTGATCAACATGGGTGATTTAGTTTCTTCTTTGTTAGTTACTAAATTCAGCTTGCCAAATCCTTGAGGGCAGGAGCCATGTCTCGGTCATCTTTGGATCCCTGTATCAGCACTCTGCTTAGATTGTGAAAGGCCTTCATTTTGCAGGTGCTTTCTGCAAAAGTCCCCCTAGAAGATATTTTCTTGATAAGATGACTCTTGATTTTTAAATTCTCAAACATGATCTCCCATTACAATGTGAGCATCTCTCATTAAAATGCTTTCCATGTGATATTAATTTAAAAAACCCCGTATTTCCATCCTTCAGGCTAAATGCATTTTAAACAAGTTGATGTGAGGTAAGTCTTGATTCCAGATACAGCTGGTAGAGTGTCAGAATCACAAGAAATGTGCTTGCACTAGGTGCCAACATTTCTTTCTTGGAAAATTCCTTAGTCTACTGGGAAAGACAGGTAAGTCAGCTATTGCAATGACCTGAGCCTCGATGGATACACTGGGGTACAGTGGATAGAATCTATACAGGCAGAGAATAAAGAGGGCAGAGAATAAGTAGAAAAATTGAGAGAGATTAAAGGCCCATTGTGAAGGACCGAGGAATTCCACGTAAATGGACTACAGGCTGTGTTTGTGGAAATGGTAGAAATTGGGGCTTAGAGGTGGGTGGACATGGAACAGAAATGGCCTTGTATGGCATGATAGGGTGGTGAGACTTTTTGCTGAAGACTGTGGGGTATCATGAAGGGCATTAAGGTAAGAAAATTTATACCTTTTCAGGGGAGAAGAAGAGGAGTAAACTACCATCAGAATAAATATTATAGCAATGGAATTGTGACTGTGACAACCAAACAAGCAGAGAAGAATCTAGGATTCAAGTTTTGAACCCGAAAGATTAGATGACTGGTGATGCCATTCACTCCTTCATTCTTAAAAAGTCCATTCAACAGACGTTGATTCAGCACCTGCCTTTGGCAGAGCACTGTTTGAAGCTATTGCTATACAGGTAAATAAGTTATGGACCTTCTAGGAACTTCTAGCAGGGAAGGCAGAAATCCAGACATATAGTGACAATATGGTGTGTTAATTACAGTAATGTGTAGATGTGTGTGTGTGTATTTAGCTATCAGGTTGAGTAGTCTGGGGACTTAGAACAGAGCATGATTAATTTTTCTTGGAGAGTCACTAGGAAAGTGTGAAAAAGGTGATTATTCTTGGGTTCAGTCTTGAAATAGGAATAGAATACTTTAATATACAAGGGGAAAAGTTTATTTGAGGGAAGAGAACATTATGAGCAAATGTACGATGCTTCTAAGAAACCACAGGTAGCTTGGTATTACGTAAGTATTAGTATTGAGGTGGTTTAGAGATGGGGCTGGTATATAACTAGTCAACGTGACTTTAGAAACCATACTATGGACTTGGAACTTTACTAGACAAATTAGTGGCTCTCCACTGGAGGTGCACATGAGACTTATATAAAGACTTCAAATGCATTTTTGATGTCAAGGCTCACCCTATATCTGAAGTAGAAAGCATAGACGAGTTTCCAGTGTGTGTCATTTTCAAAAGTCTGTGGACCAATAGGATGCAAAGCCACTGTAAAGAATGGTGGCTTCCTGAAAGTTTAAGCCCTTTTCATTGCCACATGAAGTGTTCTCTTGCTTTTTTATTATTCCTGTCTCATAGAACACAAATTGGATCATAATGTTAATTGGCCAATCTTATACTAATCAGTTGCCATTTTCCAATCAAACTCACAGAATAAATAAAATCTCATGACTATGGAATCAGCCTTCTTTGTGGATGTAGCCTTGCCAGAATCTGTATAATGTGAAAATGACCATGAATAAAATTTTCAAACCACTTTAGTTATAAATATCTTCCCAAAGTATATAATTGAACAATTCAATGGATTTTTTTTATCAGAGAATCTGCTACTGAAGGGTGGTACTTGCTTTTTTTTTTTAAAGATATGGAAGTCAATATTTATTTAGAATGAGAAAAAAGTTATTAAAAATCACAATTTTAAAAGAGCTCATAAAAACTTCATCACAAAAAATTGTCTTTTTAACCAATAGGAACTTCAAATATTCTTTTTTTCCTGAAGTCCTAAAAAATGCAAGGCAATATATAAAATTGACTAGAACTTAAATAGTATTTTATGTCGTATGTGGTAAATGAAGAAAATAACACAGTAAAAGAAAAACTGGCACACAGAATTTCAAAAGAATGTTTAGTAGCCATTTCTGAAACCTCAAAAAATTGATATAGTACAATTTATATTTAATAAATGCAAACAATCATGTAATGGTTTTAGAAAAATGCCGTTGATTATAATCTTTTGAATGTAGCAATTTAACTTTGACATAGCTAAGAAGTAACATTAAAGTTTGCATATTTTAAAGAAATTTTTAAAAAACTTCACATTTGGACAAATAAATTTTTTCTAATTACATAACATGTTCATATAGAAAGTTTGTGTACCGACAACTGTAAACCTACTTTTGCCTTGTCCCGAGTAAAAAAGGAAATCCTATCATTTGTGACAACCTGGATAAGCCTGTGTAGCACATTACAATAAATGAAGTAAGTCGGTCACAGAAGGACAAATATGGCATTATTCCACGAATAGTGTTACAGAACAGACAGGGGGGTTGCTGAATGATATGAAAGACCTCCCTTTTTTCCCCTGGGGGTTCCTCCCCCGTACCAGGTTCTCTTTGCCCACTGCCAGAGGCAAGACGTAAAAGGAAAGGAATTATTATTTATTTAGAAGTTGTACAGACTAAAGTTCTTTAGAATATGCATACATGCACACAGTCCTTCCCTCTCCCTCTGCCCCGTCTGGGGTACTGTATCTCACGCAGGCTCCCGGCACCATCCACGTGACAAAAAGAGAGCACTTCCAAAGCCACATGGCCCTGACTCTCACCCAAGCCTCCCTGGTCCCCACTCCGCTGACACTGTGTGGTCCCAACAAGACACCCAAGCTGTGTGGTCCCAAAAAGAGATGCCAAATAGCTGATCCACCTGGGTTTAAATCCCAGTGCCAATCTTTCTCTGCAGCCTCATTTCTGGCTCCTCCCACGATTGGCCACAGCTGCCAGCAGTCAGGGCAGGTGTGGCCCTGTGGTGTGGAGCCAATCATCTCCAAACTCTTCTGGACCCCATTACAGATCCCTCTTTGGGGGCCCCCCTCTTGGCTGCACCCTGTTACAATAAGAGCATGAAGAATCTAACATAGTCAAATTCATAGAGGCAGGAAGTAAAATAATTGTTGTCAGGGGCTGGGAGGAGGGGGAAATGGAGAGTTGCTATTCAAAACGTACAGACTTTCAGTTAAGAAGATAATGCCTGAGAGCTGCTGTACAGCATGTGCCTATAGTTAACAATACTGCATTTTAAGTGCATTGTGCACTTAAAAATTTGTTAATCGCGTAGCTCTCATTTTAAGTGCTTTTTTTAATCATAAAAAAAAGAGAAAAATCCCTGTATTTTGAATTGGCACTTGTCTTACTTCTTCCTTTTAATTTGCTAAGTAATTAGTGGAGGAAATGTCTTCTAAGGTTTGGTAGATAGAGCAAACAATAGCAGTATGTCTATCTTTTGTTATCAAAAACCAGATAAGCTATCTAGCCTGAAGACAGAAAATGAAAAGATATTTTCAAGCAGAAAAATAGATAATCTCCCCTCCTTGATGAAATGGTAGCGAGAGCATATGAAATACTTGGGAGATCGGCAATTCATGCTGTATCACAGCTTGAAGTTTCAGCCTCAGTTGTAAAGGGCTCAGTAGGAATGCCTGAATTTCACTTCACAATTTTAAGTGGCATCAAAGCTAATTCAAATCAGCATATTGAATAGGGGAGGGAGTAAAGATATTGAGAAAGAAAACTAATCAGGTAGTCGAAGTCATAGTACCTTCTGTTTACATTGCTTTTGGAACTATTGGCATTCATTATTTGGAATGAGGGAAGGAGTTACAGAATTACATGGCCAGAGAAAATAAGTCTTTCGATTCAGTTTTCTACCGTACGCTTAAATCCACTGTCTTGGAACAATCTTTTACTTAATCCTTAACTTGCAACATAATGTGGTGGGCAGCTAGACACACATGAGCAGAGCAAGGACAACGGGCCAGGTGCAGAAGGTCACCAGGGTGAAAAGCCCCAGGAGCCTTGCAATGGTCAGAACTGTAAACATAGGGCCTTGCCTCCAGGGTGACCTTTCCTCCCCTAGCATATCGCTGGCCATGTGGTGTCATATTGCTGGTCATGCTGTAAGGATCCTCTTCTGACCTTTCATATCGCTGGCCATGCGGTTCGGACCTCCCCTGACATTTCCTTCCCTTTCATGTCACTAGTCATGTGGTAGACCCCTTTAAAGGATAAACAAGGGGGCCAGCGAATAGTGTCATATGACTCCTAAACAAGCCCTTGCAAGACCACTCCGTAAACATTAACCCCTAGAGATAACATCTAGGCCTCAGGTGTGTTTCAGCCTCAGGCCTAGAAAAGCAGCAGTGCCAGGAAGAGAGAAGCCAGGGCTGACATCGGGACCAGCTGCAATGACTAATGACCTCCTGCCCTGGTGCCAACTAATCAGTGGAGACCACAATCCTGATAGGACACACCTGGAAAGCTGATGCAGTTCCTATTGAGGTGCTCCCCTGTGACCTCCCCTTTAGAGAGGGGGTAAAAACTTTCAGGAAAAAGAGAAACAGTGTGCACTCTTTCTCCCTGGAGCACCTTTCCGTCTCTCCTTCCCCCAGGCACATTCTGCTTATCTTTTTCCTAAGCATTAGGGATTTTCTTTTGCCTCTGTAACTCCTTTCCTGAGCCCACACAGCCCAGCAGGCTCACCTTTTCCACCTCCGAGACTTTCTAAATAAACTTTCTCTTATAATTTGAGTTCCTTAGCTCTGAAGTCTTTCCTAGCCAGAATTCAAGAACTGAGATCACTGAGCCAAGGTCCAACATCTGGTGCTGTTCGCTGCTAACAAATCTAATTCATCTTTCACCACAAAGATGTTCAAATATTTGCAGATGATTACCATATTATTTAATTAGGGAGAGGTAAAGAGGATGAAGTAGATCATTTTTGAAAAATGAATGTTATGCCTTGGGATTTGATGTTCTCACACTGTATTTCCCACTCTTAATATTTATCATAGTCACCATAGTGTGCATATATTTATTGAAGTGCCCTGAATATATGTTAATTTCTCTTTTGCATCATGCAACAGTGATCTGGTTCTCAAATAAGAGTAAACATTTATAGTAAAGTGTTCTAAGTAAATTGATTTGCCTAAAATTTGAATTAAACTTTTTTCATTATTATTAGGCCACTTCTTAATAATAACAGTCATCTGGAGAAATTCAGCCTTTCTTTTATAGTAAAATACAGCATTTTTCAGAATTTATAATCAGACAGGCTTAGGGAGTTTATAACTACTTTGTAACATATAACCTTAGGGCAGTTACTTACTCCTTGCAGCTTCACTTTTTCCATTGATAAAATAGGAGCTCTATCACATGGGTGGGATTGGTGAGATATTATGAAATAATAATAATTAGCATTTATTAACTACCTATTATGTGCTAGTTTTATGCTACATATATTATGTTGATCATCCTGAATTTTAATAACTACTCTGCATATAGAAACTATGTTTTGCAAACATACAATGAGCACAGTATTCAAAGTGTTATTTTCCATTATCTTTTCTTGTTGCAGAGAGCCACAAGCATGTTTCAACTTCATAATGTAAAGAGGAAGTATTATAGAGTGGTTAGGAGCAGAAGCTTTGTTTCAGAAAGATTGGGTGTACATTCTTGCCCTGCCATATTCTAGCTGTGTGATCTTGGTCAATTATTTAACCTTTCTAAGCCTCCTGCTTATTTGTAAAGTGGGAATGATAATAACATTGATACCTTATAAAATTTTGTAAGATTAAATGAGATAATGTAGCAAGTTCCATGTAAGAATAAAAGCTAACACTTTCATTGTGCTTACGATGTATCAGGTAGTATTTGAATCATTCTAAGTCTATTAACTCAATTATTTCTCTAAACAACCAAGGTAGTATATTAGGGTTCGCAAAAGAAACAGAACTGGTAGAATATCTATAAAGAGACATTTATTATGAGGGATTGGCTCAATGTGATAAAGGAGACTGAGAAGTCCCACGATCCATCATTCATAAGCCAGAGGCCCAGGAACCCCAGTGCTGAAATTCCAGCCTGAACCTGAAGGCCTGAGAACTAGGGAGGGTGGGGGTGTAAGTCAGAATCTGAGGGCCAAGAACAAGGAGCACTGATGTCCAAGGGCAGGAGAAGATGGATGTCCCAGCTCAAGGAGAGAGAAAATTTGGCCTTCCAAAACCTTTTATTTTTCTATTTAGGTCCTCAACAGATTGGATGATGCACACTTACATTAGTGAGGGTGATTTTTACTTAGTTTACTGATTCAAATGCTAATCTCTTTCAGAAACACCCTCATAGACACACCCAGAAATAATGTGCACTCCTTCAAGTATAAGAGGATGCGGCATACCATAAAATTAAGCTTACTGGATGGGAAAAAAATCCTACTTTGCGTGTATAACGTAACCGGCAATCATAGACCCCTGTTAGAAAAGCTGTGGTGGGCAAATTCTGTTCCTACTCTGTGCAACCTCACGTTAGCGTCTTTTGCTATGTAAATAAGGAAGTGTGCATATGCGTGTGTGTTCCTGGGCTCATTTTTTAACAACCATCAGCTCAACTTGTACCTGGAGCCACTGAAAAATACAAAAATGAAGAAAGATATGGGACCTGACCAGGATACACAGTAATTAATACAGAGTTAAAATAGGCGGAGTGTCCCCATAACTGGTGCTTTCAAAATGCAGTGGTGATTCTGAAGCATGAGAAATCCCATCTAGCTGGCAGGAAAGAAAAGGCTTAAGATTTCATAGCATTTTCTTCTCTTAGTTAAACCTGTTGGACATGCTCTCCACACCCCTCCACAGTTCTGTCTTCAGAGGCAATCCCCGGAAATGAAAGGAGCGTGAGTTTATAAGTCAAGATCGTTCAATTCTGATTCTCAGGAGCTGTGCTGGAAAGTCACAATAATAGTTGAATAACCTTAGAGAATTTGCTTTGCCTCTCTAAGCCTCAATGTTTTCACGTGAAATGGGAATATTAAATATATCTCAAAAGGTAAATATTGTATAAAATTTAATGCTTGGTACATATTAGGTTAGGTACCCCTTCCCTCCACCCCCCCCCAACATGCACCTTTAAGACTTATTTTTCTTTTTCCTTCTCTAGTTATACTTAGTATTCCATACTTTCCTCAATATTTTGGTCTGACCTCTGAGGCATTCAAGGCAACACTTTTCAATCAATGTGGCCTAACACCCACTGTTGCTCATTTGGCTTTTTGTTATCTAATTCTAGTCACTTCTGATGCTTCCATTCATATTCAGCTTTCCCCTTTGGTCTTGACATTTTTCTATTGATTGAGAATATTCCACCTCTACCAGTCATCTCCTCAGTTTAATATGTGGAGAGAATTATTACCTTACTCACTGACTACTTTATGCTGATTCGTAGTTCCTTCTATCTGTTGAGCTGGATTTAATGCAGACTTCTGTTTGTTTCTTTTTTTATGTCACCCCCAAATTCTGTTTGTTGGAAATCACGCTAGATCATTAGCTATTGTATATATACACACTGTATGTTTCTTACCTTGTGTTATATACGTTAGAGAAACACATTGTATAATACTTGTCTGTATCACAATGGGACAATAGTTAAGGGTGAGTTCACTGATCTTATATAAGCTATTTAGCTTCTGTGTAAAATCAGAATAATAACAGCATCTTCCTTAAAGGGTTATTGAGATTGAATTAGTTAACAGCTTGGCAGAATGAGTGCTTGAAAAGTGTTAGCTATTATTATGCAACTCTGATACATGGAGAATTCTAGTAATATGCAATTTTAAACTCTAGCATAAAAATTGGAGTTACCATTTATTCAATAACTACTATGTGAAGATCCTGAACAATAATAGTAATAGCTACCATTGCTGATCTTCTGCAAAGTACCAGGGGCTTTGTTAGGTGAGCTGTTTAAAACCCTTAACCAAGATCATGATTAGGTGGGTGCAAATAGCTCAAGGTCGAAGATCCTTTTAGACATCTGTGGTCCATCATTCCCATTGCAGCTAACATTTCATCCCCACCCGAAAGTGCATCTATATTGAATGCACGTTTGGTGTACCCAGCAAAAGGTCATTATCTATTCATTCCGCTCCTAGTTCTCTCCAACCCCAACTCACAGAGCCTGCCTTCCTTCCAAACTTCATATTCTCCTCATTAGAAATTCTTTAAAAAATTTTGTTCTTGTCATTATATTACAACTGTCCCCATTTACTCCCCTTTGCCCTCTTCTGCCCAGCCCACCCCCTGCTCCCACAGTCAATCCCCACACTGCTGTCCATGCCCACGGGTCATTTATACGTGTTCTTTGACTAACACTTCCCACTTCTTTCCACCATTATCCCTTCCCCACTCCCCTCTGATTGCTTAACTATCCACAGGGTGCTTCCTCCATAATTATTGAGTTAAACCTGGTGTTCCCCATAAAAACACTTTCCTTGGCATTTTCCCAGTGGATCTGCTCCTATACTGATATGCCAAGGGTTTGGAGGTAATACCAGCATCATCCAACTTCACAGAGGTACTTCCTGACTACTATTCCTCTGCTCTTGGGAAAAATTATGTCTGTTCGTGTGAGGTAGAGATACATAGAGAGTGCTAGAGGAATAGAAGACAAGTATAATTTAGAGGGTGATAATTTCTGGTTATTGAATCAGACTTAGAAGAAAATCCTGGTCATATGTTCTTTGAGTTTTGTGACCTGGGGCAAATTAACTTTTCTAAGCTTCAGATACATCATCTACAAAGTTGGGATAAAATTAATATCAACTCCATAGGGTCATTGTAAGAACAAATTGAGATAATTTACTTACAATGCTAAGGGCTGTGCTAGCCTATAAGAAAATTTTTGTGTCAGTTGCAATTATTTTTTATTATGGTTTTTACTACTGTTTTAATAATTTATTGAACATCTGGCATAGATCTGACCTAGTGAAAGGTGTATTATGTATATTGGTTTCTGTCTTCTCATTGATCTGTAGTAGATATCTTTTTTAACTTTTTTGAGAAGATTTTTTTGCAGAAAAGTAGAACAGTAGCTAGAAAGGATTATTTGTATAAGTATGGGAGAGATGAAAACAGATTTAATGATGATGTAAAAATCTACTAAAGAATGAGGGACAAAAGATGCAAAGGAGAAAAGAGCAACTGAGAACATGAGAGAAAATAAAATTCAAAGCATATGGGAAGGGTTGAAGGAGGGACCATTGCTGGCAGAAGGAATGTTTCATGGTTAAATAGGAAGGACGTAGAAATGGCTGAAAATTAGGTATTCTTGTAGATTTGAGGGGAGGAAGCTGGCTTTTTAAAATAAGATGAGACCAACTAGTCTAAATGTGACTGAAGTATGGACTCTTTGAAGAAACTGAAGAATTTTGTGTAGGGTAGGAGACTGAGTTTATTAGAACTCAGTAACATTGCCTGGCTGTGTTGAGTTTGGGTTTGGTGATCATGAATATATGGTGAAAGCAATTTTTCCAGTTGTATGATGTTCTTCAGGAAATTCAGCTGCTTAAATGAGGCAATGAGAAGGCAGAAGGTTAAGTTCATTTAGGGCTGGGATGAGCAAAGTTTAGGGAGATGGAGACAAGGGAGTCAGCGATACTAGTATCAGCTTGATGATAACCAAGGGCCATGGATTTGGGCTGTGGTCTACACGTCAGAATGCTGGTAGTTATACCAAAAGTTATATCCGTGGGTAGGTGATCCCAATGAGGTTGAGTAATAATAGATATGGGGTACTAAAGCAAGTGAGCAGAAAAAGGTAGGAATTTGTGGTTAGTTAGTAGGAGATTGAATTTATAATTTTAGAGGTAATATAGTTTCTGGCAATTTTATTGTCCAGACCATATGTCAGGAGAGTGAGGTATAAATTTTTGTTGTTGTGAAGCTCCGGGATTTAGAATTGTTTGTCCCTGCAACCAAAGCTGGTTACTGTAGGGCATTTCATGAAGGACTTGAAGTTCCCCCACAGGAGAAGTCCCTGGGGCTTCAGGAGTAATGTTTGACAACCACTAATCCAGGCAAAACTCCTTAGCGTTTAATGAAGTCTCAATTTCAGATTTTTTCAATTCTATCAGAGATTGAAATCAAAATGCAAATAATGTCATTCAGAGAAGTCAGGCCTTCTGCTTTGTTAACCAGTTCTCCTCCTTCTCTGTAACCCACAGCATTTATAGAGACAGACAATGAACGTGGCATGAGTTTTAAGTCAGACAGCCTTGAATTCAAATTCTAAGTCTTTCGCTTACCAGCTGTGAAACATCAGGTCAGCTATCCTCTCCAAGCCTCAGCTTTTAATTCACAGCATAGGCTTTCATGAGGATTAAATTGATGCAGGCGTTTGGGGGGAGGGTCTGTGACCCCCTGTGGGTTCTTGGCTTTGCACAGGAAAGAATTCAAATGGGAACCAGGATAGAGTTTAAAATGGAAGTGAGTTTATCAGTAAAACAGTGAGACAGAGAATGGCTACTCCATAGGCAGAGCGACCCCTCTGTAGTGGAATTAACTTTTTTTAATTGAGGCTCATTTAATTATGGTGTAGGGCATTCAATGAGGGTGAGGAATACTCACAATCTTTCCAGAAAAGGCGTAGAGTCTTCTCAGAGGACCATTGTTGGCTCTTTTGTGTCCTCATACAGGCTTTCTGTTTCTGATCATGGTGATTGGGGTGTGCCGTTTAGCATGCTAATGTATAGCTATGAGTGTATAATGACACTAGGGATTACTGTAAAGTGAAATTAGTTGCCATGTTGGATCCAGCTGGTTCTAAGCCATTAATCCATTGGGGGTTGTTCTTACCATCTCCTTGACAGTTCCTGCAGCTCTTATGGGTTACAGCCATTTCACCGCATATTCTTTCTCTGAATGACACAATTTTGTCATAGCATTGTGTCCATAATATGACAGAGTAATTGTGTCTACTGTATCAATGAGGCAAGCTGTGTATTTTATTCTTAAGTTCAAAGTCTGTGGAGTCTCCTGCCTGAGTTCAAATGTTAGTTTTCACCACTTATCAGCAAGTAAATGAGGAACCATCTCTCTGACCCTCGGTTTCTTCTTGTCTTACTGTAAAGTAAGACAATGAAATAGGGCTTACCTCACTGGACTCTAGTGAGGACGAACTCAGTTAATGTCTGTGAGGCAGTTACAGTCATAACCAGAACACAGTAAGTGCTACGTAGGCTGAGGATATTATTTTTAATTCCTTTCTCAGCTTCTTACTTGCAGTCTTCAACTTGAAGGTACAGAAAGTTATAAATGTTAATAAAAAGTTTAACAGCTAATATAGTAAGTGTTTATTTCCTTTATGTTGTTTAGAGGCAATTTAAAGTATGAAGTAAAGGCAATTTAGTGTTTATCTGTCATTACAAAGAATGAAGGTGGATAACATTGCTTTTCTGTGAAGAGCCCCTCTGGGGCACGGGGGCCTCTGAGGAGGAGGGTCCTGTTGGCTGGGCTGTGCAGGCTCCCATGGAAAGAGGCCACAGCAAGTGCAGTGTATGAGGAATGAGAGGTGCCTCACTTACTTCTTTGACCAGGATCCTGGACTGAGACAGCAGTGCAGATGAGACGTGGCTGGTGCTTGTGGTGGGGGATTACTGTCCCTTAGGAGGCTGGTTATGAGCCTCAGGAGACCCAGAGAACACTCTTCCTTTCCTTTATGCTTCTCATATCCACAGTTTTGGGACCAAGAGAAATAACTGAATGTTTATGTTCTTCCACTTTGAGCTCTCTCACTTTTTAGTGTATTTGCCCATGCAGTTCACCTGGCCTGGCATGCTCTTCCCTGTCTGAAAAACTCTCTAATTTCTCCTTCGGATTCCGCTCCCATATCACCTCCTCTGTAAGGCCATTCTGACCTTCTCAGGGTAACTATCTGTGCACATTCAGTATCACTTCTTGTGTTCCCACTGCTCTTTGTAGACCCCCTTTGATACAACTTAATATCTTTAATTGACTCAAAGTCCGTTTCTTCCAATAGACCCTCATATCTATTGAAGGCAAGGTCATGTTGAAGCCAGTATTGTCAGCCCCTACTTCAGTGTCTACAGTACTTGCTGTTTTTATTTCAAAATGTTTTATTATGTTTTATTTTCTCCAGCTTCACTGAGATATAATTGACACATAACATGGTGTAAGGTTAAGGTGTGCATTGTGTGGATTTGATACACTTATATATATTGCAAAGTGATTAGCACGGCAGTGTTAGCTAATACTTCATCATGGACAGACCCCAGGGGCATTATGCTAGGTGAAGGGAGTCAAACAAAGACAAATATTGTATGCTATCCCTTATATGTGGACTTTGAAAAAGCCGGGCGTACAGAAACAGAGAGTAGGATGATAGTTACTAGGGCCTGGGGAATGGGGGAAATGAGGAGCTGTTTTTTCATATAGAAAATTGTTTAGATGGGACATAAAAATATTTAGAAGACTGATTTTTAACAGAAAAAGTTACTGAGCCCTGACAAGGTGGCTCAGTTGGTTGGAGCATCGTCTATATACCAAAAAGGTTGTGGACTTGTCCTGGTAGGGGCACGTACCTAGGTCACAAGTTTGATCCCCAGTCATGGTGCACATGGGAGGCAACTGATAGATGTTTCTCTTTCATGTCGATGTTTCGATCTTTCTCTTTTTCTCTCTCTCCCTTCCTGTATTTCTCAAATCAATAAACATATCCTTGGGTGAGAATTAAAAAAAAAAATGACAACTTCAATTATATTTTTAAAAAGTCACTGAGAGAACTGAGATCTATCCTGATACCATCACTTGCTATATTAATTATTAGACTATTTATTTAACCCATTCATTTTTCAAATGATTGTTGAATGCTTGGCATGTTCAAACCTAATGCAAAGATGAATAAGACATAGTCTCTCTCGTTCCTTAAGGAACACAGAGTCTCATGAGGAAAAGTAAAAAGAGTTCTGACATGACAGATTGATATAGGCTAGGTTTTATAATTTAAGGATGTACAAAGAATAGTGAGTGCCCAAAGATGAGTGATAACTTTTCCTGCAATGCTCATAGGAAGCTTCGTGAAAGAACCACACTTAATCTTGGTTTTGAGAAATGATTAAGAGTTTACTAGTTGGAAAAGTGTGTGTGTTACAGTATGTGTAAATTACAGGTGTGCTGCAGAATGGGAAATGGTGGTATTTTGATATGGTTAGAGTGAAGGTTTAAGAATGGGAGTAGAGAGAGTATGAAGAGATAAGGAAGGAGTCAGAGCCCAGAACATGGAGAGCCTTCCATAACCTGCTTAACGTTGGATGTGATCAAGTAGCTGAGGGATTTTAAGCCGGTGAGTGACATGTTCATATACACACTTTGGAGCCACATCTTTTTTTTTTTTTTTTTTTTAAAGATTTTATTTATTTATTTTTAGTGAGAGGGGAAGGGAAGGAGAAAGAGAGGGAGAGAAACAGCAATGTATGGTTGCCTCTCACATGGCCCTCACTGGGGACCTGGCCTGCAACCAAGGCATGTGCCCTGACTGGGAATCAAACCAGGACCCTTTGGTTCCCAGCCCGCGCTCAATCCACTGAGCTACACCAGCCAGGGCCCACATCTTTGAATTTAGTGTGGAGTATGGATTGAAAGACGGAAAGGCGGGAGGCAGAGAGACCGACCAGTTAGGAAGCTGTCAGGTACAAAAGATGATGAGGCCTTTAGTTAAGACGGTGTCAGGGGCCTGGAAAGGAGAGCAGAGCTAAGAGTAGGAAGAGTGGAAATGAACAGAGCTTTCGGGACACTGGGACCGTTTCTGAAATGCTAGGGGATCTCAGTTCTGTGATGCCATGGGGGAGAACCTTGGTGAGTCTGAGAAACTGGAATGAGACACAGATGGGCAGAGAATAAGAAATCTTTTGTGCTTAGAGGTGAGGAAGCATCACTGTCAAGAAATATCTCATAAGCTGTAAGCCTGAGTAGGAGCTGTGGAATCAAAGACTTCCGTACTCATTTAGAGAGTTCATCCCAGCCCATCCAAACCTCCTCAGGAGAGTCAAAAGAATAAGAACTGTGGAAGTTGGATGTACAAGGATGCAAATCTTAGCACCATCACTGGTTTTCTGTGTGATCTTAGGTCTACTAATCAATCATATTCAGCCTCAATTTTTCTCAGATATGAAATAGCTATAAAAAATTCTTCCTGGTATTATGCTAAGTGAAATGAGTCAGAGAGGAAGAAAAATACCATATGATTTCACTTATCTGTGGAATCTAAAAAAATAAAAGCAAATTTATACACACAAAGAGTAGATTGGCGGTTGCCTGTGAAGGGCTAGGGAGTGGGCAAAATGGGTTAACGGGGTCAAAGAGTACAAAGTTCCAGTTGCAAGATAAATAACTTCTGTGAATGTAATGCACAGCATGGTAGTTACAGTTAACAGTACTGTATTATGTACTTTAAAGTTGCTAAGAGAGTAGATCTTAAAATTTCTCACCACAAGAAAAAATTAGTAACTATGTGTGGTGATGGAGGTTAACTAGACTTATCGTGGTGGTCATTTCACAACGTATGTGTACATCAAATCCTTATGTCATGCACCTTAAACTAATATAATATTTTGTGTCATTATATGTCAATTTAAATAATTCTTCCTCATAGACTTATTGAAAGATATAATATTATAGTGTATATAAATTGCATATCAGAGTGGTAGACCACTATGAGGTCTTTAAAAACATTCATTATTTTTTTTATTCTAGATTCTTAGCAACCAGGAAGGAAAGGGCAAGGCAGGAAGCCAGGTGAGTGTCTGAGAGACTTCCTGATTCCATTGGGCCATAGAGTGTGGTGATAAAGGCCCTGGATTGGGAGGGAGAAAGTGTGGGTACCAGTCTTACCCTAACCCTAAATTAGACTCCTCAATTTCAGCCTAGGCGGGTTAGGCAGCCACCCTGATCTTCTTGAATGTCTAAATGATGGGAGAGTCAGAATCTGGTCATTTTAGAAGCAGAGTTTAGGTAGAAGTGATGGGCGGCATTTAATTTTGTTCTTGGGGCTCCTGAGCATCCCAAAGACACTTAAACTACTAGTCATCAAGAGCAGAGAAGGTACAGAAGGAAAGAAAAAGCATGGAGGATATCCTCTATTTGATGAGGGTTTTCTATATGAAATTCAGGTCAGTAGAGTAAAGCTTAATTGAGCAACTGTTTTTAAGGTACCAGGAACCTAATGAAGGACAGGAACACATAGTCCTTGTCCTAGAGAGAAGTCTGCAGTTCAAAGGAATGTTCTTAGGCCTCAAAACTTAGGCCATGGACTATGGTCTCCTTTTGCTTTTGTGTGGAAATTGCTGCAGGGTTAAAGCATGCTGGCTGAAGGGGCTGGAGTTTCAGGCTATTGACCACATGTTATTAGGACAGAACCAGAGGGGGAAAAAAAAAGGATTTTCTAGTACTGAATTTCTTAGACTGACACTAGGTTTTTCAAGACATATACCCTTCAAGAATAGATACTCTGTTACTTATTCTGAGGGCTCCTTCCTGGACATGACAGAGTCCCAGTTTAGAGCATGCCAGCCCTTTTTTTCTCTTTCTGCTATGAGCTTTACTTACTCTTCTGATGATAAAAATGCCAAGGCGGATACATTTCAAGGAAATGAACAATTTAAAATGTTGCCTGTTTAAAAATTAAAATTAATTTGCCCCGTGAGTCGTGAGTCTCATTTTAATAGTGCCCTGAATAATTCAGGAGCTGAAGAGTTTGTTTGGAGCCTGTGCTGGAGCTTTTGGCTGTCTTGCTTGGGAAGCAGCCCATGCAGAAATGCTTAGCTTGTAGAGAATGAATTCTCCTGGGGTCTGCATAACAGAATCTTAGGGATATTGTTATGGAAGCTGCAGCTTAGGAGATTTTCAAGAACAGACTGGAAAGGGCATGCAGACTGATCCCAAGTGATAAGTTTATCTGAGAGAGACAAACTGGTCCAAGATGTGATGAGGGATCAGATTGTTATGGAAAACCCATTTCAAATTCAACCTTTTAACTGTCCTGCAGATCCACAGGGTAATGTCTAAACTCCTTAGACACAAGGTCTCGGTTTTCTGGCTCCTGCCTACTTTTCCATATTCAACTTAAATATTGCTTCTTTGCAACGCACACACCTTGGGCTGTAGACACAGTGAATGGCTTGAATTTGTAGAGGCATTCTGCTAATTTGAACTTCTGAGCCTTTCTGCCTGGAAGACATTCCCATTCACCCTTTCCCTTTTAGAAAATCTTCTTCCTTCTTCCTTCTTTTTTTTTAAGCTTAATTGTCATGACCTTTGGAAAGCCTTTTCTGAAACTCTAGATTGTTTTAGCTTTTGTCTGTATTCACCCCATGCTTTGTGACATAACACAAATTCTTGTGGGAAGAAGATATTTCCTCTCTCACAATGGTAATTCTTTCATTTAGCCATTGTCTGTTTACAAGTCTACTTTTGCTGCTGAAACCAAAACTCCTTGAAGGCAGAAGCTATTTCTTCATCTGGCCCATAGTAGACCCTCTTCAAATGCCTGTTGAATTGATTGGGATCAGATAAACCTAGTACCCCCTCAGTCTCCAGTTTGTTTCTCCAAGGGGCACCGGTATCTGAATCCCATTATCAGAGAGTGACTGCTTTTTGGTCCAGTGCTGCTGTTTTCAAATGCTCCTGGGAGATGTAGTGCCTGTCATGGGACGTGAGGCCTGGAGGACGTCCAGAAGACTCTTCAGAGCTTTTCTCTGTTTTACGAGAGAGGAAATAAAGGTCCAGAGAGAAACAAATGACTCACCCAGGATCACTCAGCTTATTAGTGATAAATCCAGGATTAAAGCCTGGGAATTGTAACTCTGAATTAGAGAGCGCTTATCACGTGATGGTGTGATTCTCCCATGCTAGCAATGAAGGGTTCTGGAAGTCTGTGATAAGGCGATGGTTGAGAAAAGGAAAATAATACATAAAAGAAAAAGTAGAGAAGCCTGAAGACAAACTGTGCAGGTTTTTCATGAAAAGAGCCCTTGAAGCCAGACGTACCTGCTGGCAAGTACGCCATGTTCTGATTTGTTGATTTATATCACTCTCAAATTAGAGCTATTGATACAGGAGTCAGGAAATTTGTCTAATCTTTCTTTGTAATACCAGTACTCACATATTTCTTGGCCATGAGTACTTGCTCAACAAATGATTAATTTCTGAAGGTAGGATCTGGGAAAAATTTAGTGCATGATTGGTCTATATTTCTTTTAATCCTGAATATAAAGAGGAAAGGTGTTATTTTGGTTCTAAGTGTTTTACCTTAATTTAATAACTATACTCTTCCCCTATTTATTCATATCCGTGCATGTTATTAAGGATTTGGAATTAATTCTCTTACACAACCACTTAGATGCTTCCTTTGTCCTTGTCCTTACAGATGAGACTGTTGTTCTGTGTAGTTCTAGCTCATAGTGTGTTTCTTTGGAAACCGCAGTTGGTGATAAAGAGCACCCTCTTCACTCCATTACTAAGGCAATATCCTAATAAGAAGCCACAGTCTGTATGGGTTAGATGTTTCTCAGATATTAAAGCTTTTTAATAAAACAACATAACCTCAGAAAGCTGCAGTTCAGAAATCTTAAATTAGCAATGCAGATCTGTGGGGTGATTTATTCATTTATTTTTTTTTTAAATAATTGTAATTCCAATACAAGCATTTCTTTCTCGGGAAACCTTTCCATTTTAATCAGATTTCTTTCCTAGAGAACTTGCCTCTGAAAGTTACATCCAATTTGTGGCGCACAGAGTGAAAACAAATGGGGAAGACACGAGCTGCCACACTGAAGACGTATTTGTTCTTTAGACAGTTGTTTGGTTCCTTTTGAATCACTGAGGAGAAGACATTTCCCTTGTCATCCCTGTTTAGGAAACAATGCTGTGATTCCGAAACCTCTTTAGCCCTAGTTACAGTCTGAAATTTTAAGTCTTCTCTGTGACTATCTCTTAAAGACTTTGTAAAATATCAGGATTGTATTTCTTTTGGTCAATTAAAAACACGTTTATTGAACCTTACACAAACTATTAAGGTCAGTAAATGGTACATAGCTGCTAAAAACAAAATGCAACAAAATACCTGTAACATTTTAGGCCACATTAATTTTGATAGTGTTTAATGAGATGGTGGTTATAGTGCTTTTTGACTTACTTTAAACTGACTGCAACTTTGACCATTGTATTTATCTCTTGAAGCTATGATTTTAAAAGGATGCAGCATATTCTTGAAGGAACATGTTCAGAGGTAAATCAGTATAGTGGGAGGGCTCAGAAGATGGCCACCTTAAAACATTTGAAGAAACTAGATTTATATACTAAAAACAATCTTACTCTCTGTTTGCTTTTGAAGGAGGTCTATGGAAGCATCAATTTACCAATATTCCAAACTTGGAACTTGGAGATAGGTGGGTTCCATTCACATCCATCTGAGTCCCTTCTAACTTCCTGCCTTTTTATACCCCAGATCTCCAAATCCTGCTGAATTCTCCAATCTCTGTAGCTGGAGAATAGCTTCTATATACTCCTTTTACATCCATCTTGCTCCTTCAACTCCTCTCCAATCAGGAAATGTTTAAGGAACACCTTCTATAAGCTCCTTTTGTGTAGGCATCTCCAGATAGGGTGGGAGCAGGTACAGGGATGCAAGGCCCTGGGTACATAGAGGTTTAGATTCTAGTTCTGCTACTTGCTACCTCGGGGTTCACCTAGTCTCTCTGAGTCTGCTTCCTTGCATGTAAAATAGACAACATAACATATGCTTGTGTGGTTCTGGTTAGGATAAATGAGACAACATATGAGAATGTAGTTGGCTTGATAAATCTCAGTTTTCTTTCTTAGTTGCACTGTCTGCTATCTAATAACATTCATTGGATGACTGAAAAAAAAAACCCAACTTACAATTTCTACCCACTTTCTTCTCTTAAAAATGCCCCTTTTAAAATAAAAGCATCATGTCTCTGCTTCTTTATAATACAACTTTTCTATTACATGGCCATTTATTATAGTTGTTTGTAAACTATTCTTATTTACTAAGGCTAACTAATAGGTTACATTTATTGGGATTTACCTACTTTGTTAGAATTTGTATAGTAACTGTGAAAGTCAGGTGTAGTGTATTACTTTGACTGCTTCAAAGGAGAAGAAGGGGCTTCAGAGCCAGGATTCAGAGTCAGAATCCAATGCCAGGATGGTGGGGTTGTAAAGGCCATGTTCTTTCTGTAGCAAGATAGATTTCTGAGTCCTAGGGGACAGAAACTTCATCTCAAGCCTTCTTGTAATCCCATTACCTAGCAGAGTGCCCTGCATGAAGTAGGTGTTCAATAACAATTTATTTAATTTGATCGAATTGAACCAAATGATTGATTTATCACCATCTATGCTTTCCTGTTGATAATTTTAGTTGTGTATATCTTGACTTCATTAATAACTTAAAAGGTTCATTTCCTAGAACTTATCTGAAGTCAGGTCATCTATCTGTTAAAAATATTTTTCTACCTTTTCAAAGTGATTACGATGATTTTACAAAACCTTTCAATTAAATTTATGAGCTGTGTTAAACAGAACTTTTATGTTTTAACATTTAAAAGTAATTGAAATAATACAAGAGTCATGCTGAGAAAATATTAATTGAGACATATATCATAATGATGAGGCTCTTATCAGGAGGTTTGCAGGTGGTTTCTTAGAACTTATGGAATCCTATTTATTTTCAAGGAGATTCATATTTAGGGAAAGCATGTATCCAAAATCAATTTTAATATTATCTTTCAATACTGACATGCCTCCCAGCACTTAGTAGATGGTACCACCATACTTATATTCCTTCTGTCTCCGATATGGAGGCCATTTTTTCTGAGGCAGGTTGGCCCAGAAGAAAACCCAGTGATGTTTACATCAAAGAGGTCTGAATTTTAATTCTCATTCTACTTTTTGTAAACCACCTACCTGAACTTCATGCATTAGTCTCTACTTGTTTAATCTTTTCCCTACATTGCCTTGAAAGTGATTCCTTTAAACCTCAAGTATAATAATCTCCCTCCCTACTGCAAAGCTTCTTAGTATGCTCTATTTTTATAGAATGAAGCTCAAAGTTCATAGACTGATATTTGGTATCTTCCATAATTGGAGTTTAACCTTTAGTTTGGCATAGCGGTTAGAAAGATTACTTTGGCACCAGTCGGACATGAGATAGAGTCCAGGTTGTCGGCATTGAGCAACTTACTGAACCTCATGAAGCTTCAGTTTCTCATCTGTAAAACAGAGGTAATATAGCATCCATCTCGCAGACCTGTTGTAAAGAACGGACGAGGTACTGTATGTGTTAAGGGTCATGATTTTATTTTCACTAATACTCAGAGAATATAGACTTTATTTTTTGTAACTGATGTAATCTTCCTCAAAAGCCCAATGTTATTCAAAAGCTGCAAAGAAGGGTGTATGTGAGTGTGGGTGGAAGCCTCCAAATTTCTAATTATTGATCTCTCAGTCCTTTCCATTTTAAATAATGGCTTTGGAGGATTTAGTTTGTTTGGGTAATGGTCCTCCCTGTTCTTTTCCAAGATGTTGTCTGAGTTTGTAAGATTGGGGCTGGTGCCATCTGCTATAGTAGCTGGGGGTGGGGGTTGGGGGCAGGTCCCCATAGCCCCTCTTACTGTCCTCTGGCTCTCCTTACCTCCCTGGTGATATGGTTGTTTTTCCCCGCCATTGGCACAGAGGTCAAGGTTTATTATTGGTGTATTCTCTGGCCTCTGGCAGGGTCTGGTTGTTCTGCTCCCTTGCTGCCTGCATCTGTTTCACTGGTGCTGAGGATGCTCCTGGCTAACTCTGTCGAAGCAGCCCCTCCGTAGCCCGCATCTGCAGAGTCGCTTCGCTCTAGCCACAGCATACCCCATGGGACAAGGGGGGAAATTCTGGATTTCTCATAAGACTGGAGTTGGGGGAGCTTTGGAAATGCTGGTTCAGGCTTTCCCAATTTTGTGAGTATTTTTACCCCACGTTGCTAAGGGACTACCCTGTGTGCTGCCTCTCACACTGTCCTCTAGTTGTGAATGCTGAACTGGGCATAACTTATATCTCTTGCCCCTGAGAGGTTGACTTTTTAACATACAATCTGCCTGTTCCCCCTTCCTTTTAAATAGAAATCCCCACTCTCTTACTATACTAGAAGGCTGTTCTTTCTGCTCTGGGCTTGAAGAAACTCCTCTGAAGTTCAGGCTTCCTCTTTCCCTATGTATTATAAGTGGAAGTGGTACTTGCTTTATTAGGGGAAAAAACCCTCTGTGGTATTGGTTGATTCAGTGTGGTTCTTGATGTAGGGGACACAGGGCAGTTAAGAACTAGTAGTTACCTGTGCTTGGCATACAGGCATTGTAGGTGCTCAGAAAATTTGGGTTGCTGTTGGCTTTTTATCACTTTCACCTTTCAATGCACTTCACTCTCTTTACTTGCACACAAAAATACGGTAAGTATTTTGTACATAAATCCAAATTTAATTTCATTTTATGCTTTCAATAAAGGTAGCTTATTAAACAGACCAAAGAAAGAATTTAATTTTTATACTCTTAAGGATATGAAACAAATTAAACCACCAGGGAAAAGCATTTTTTCTAGACAATGATAATATTAAAAATATCTAACATTTAAAAAAGACTCTACATGTTCCAGAAGCTTTATATTTATTATCTCATTTAATCATTGCAGTGATTCTCTGGGGCAGGTGCCATCATCGTTTCTATTTGGGATATAACTTAGAGAGGTTAATTCATGTTCTCAAGGTCACAAGAATAGGAAATGATAGAATCAGAATTGGAACCCAGATTTTCAGATGGCAAAGTTCGTGCTCTTGACTGTTATGCTTTATTAGTTGCCAAGTGTTCTGACTTCATTCAGGATATATGCTCGCCCTATAACCCATGTGCTGTTTTGACCTTCGCTCACTTAGTGCGCATGGAGGTCTGGGCAGATGACTAATACCTACATGTCCTTGAATGCTCCTGATAGTCCTTCATCAATGTGGCATTGTTTAATTTGTGACTATACTTTCAACGCCATCCTCCCTGTCCTCACCACCTCCCTACATCTAGCTCAATGTCACTTTTCTTTAGATTCCCACATCTAAATTGCAATAAATATTTTGACTCATACCTCATATGATGTATGTCTGTACCCCTGTCAGGGCATATAACCCAGTCTGCTTTTTATAGTGGATACTGGGTATATGTGTGAGTCTCTAAATTTAATGAAAGGGTGTTTCTTTTTTTTGATTGTTTAAATAAGTGGAATCAAAGACAAGTCTATTTTTAATGTTAATCACACTCATCCCTGGGAGAAAAGAGAGATACTGAACCTCTGATGTCTGCCTATAGGCATATCTGGACAAAACAGCCACATGATCAGGTCACTGTGATGGTGGAATGTTTGAAATAAAATAGCAAAATGAGGGCACAAAGTCTCACTAAATAACATTAAAGCCCAAATTCCTCAACTTGGTTTATAAGCCTTTTCATCTCACCCATCACCCCTTTCAGTTTCATGTATGCTACTCTCCTTTTCACACTTTGCACTTCAGGTATATTGGACTGTTTTTCACTTCCTTGAGAAGTCTATGCTATGTAGATCTTCCCTAAGCTTGGGTTTTTATGTGCTATTTAATCCTTGTGGAATGTTCTTCCCATTCCCACCTTTGCTCGGCTAATCCTCTCATGCTTCATTCGGGCTTTGGCTTAAACGTGACCACTTCTGCTTAGTCAGGGAGGATTTCTCTCACTCCCTGGAAGAAGCCAGGTCTTCCTGCTGAATACTCCAAGGTACCTTGTAAAACCCGTATGAAAACACTTCATACCCATTAATGTTAATTACTTGTTAAATGCTTGTCTTTCTCATTATGTTTTAAGATATAGGACTGGACTGTGTCTGTCTCTCAGTTGTGCCCAGGGACTGAGCAGAACTTGTGAAAACAGAAAGTACTCCAATGCAAATCTTGACAACCAACCAACCAACCAAACAAACAAACAAATCAAACAAATTAATGAACTTCTCATTAAGCCAATCCTATTGGGTACTTTTTTGTGTACCAGGATTGGACTTCCTTCCTGACTTAGGTTCGAATGGTAGTTCCCAAAGAGTGGACATGCAATGCAATGTCAATTTGGTGTGGAGATAGACTCAGGAAAGTTGAGTAATATCTTCAAGGTTAAAGACACATTGGGAAGCTTGTTCTGTGCTGGAGAGTAGCTCTGAGTGCCAATTGACTTCTGCATGCATTCCATAAAGCATTCCACTCTTCCACTAGAGGCTGTGATTCCCATTCCCCAGAACCTGGGACTGATTTTTCCAACCCAGGAGTGGCTCAGGAATCCTTCAGGGCCAAAATACATCTGCTTGAAGGCTACAGATCAAACTGCAAGATAAATGCAGGAAAGGACTTCTGAACTTTCTGGTAATTTCTCAGATCCAGTACCTTTTTGCCCAGGCTATTCCTTCTTCCTAAAGTGCCTTTCTTCTCCCCTCAGACCCTGCTTTCTGTGTCCCCATAGCACTCTTTCCTCACTCCCCTCATCACCATCCTTCAGCACATGTTCTTTGATTTGTCACTTTTAGGTTTTCCCTCACCATTGAGTGACTGACTAAATGAAGACACATGTGACCTTACATCTGGATTCACAGTCAGCTCAAGGCTTTTTTAAAGTGAAAAGGATATGCAAAAAATTAATTAAAGCACAATGTAATAAATGCTGTAATAGAAATAGAAGCAGTGCAGTATGCTGTAATGGACATTAGGTGCATGGGTGCTGGAGTCTGACAACTTAGATTCCAGTCCTGGTTTAGCCACTAATTACCTCTGTAATTTCAGGAAGTTGAATAATTTCCCCATGTTTTGCTTTTCCCATCTGTAAAATGGGAATAAAAATAATATACATGCCATTGTGTTGTTGAGAAGGTTAAATGAGATTAGCTTATTAAGGTGATTAGTGCTGTAGTTGGAACATAGTAAGCATTCTATAAATTTAGCTATGGTGATAATAATGTAGGGATTTGAGCTTCAAAAGGCTGGAGTGACAAAATGATCTGTTCAGGAAAAGCTTCACAAGAAAGTTGATTCTTGAGTTCCTTCTCTTTCAATGATTTTACACTTTCCAAACAAAGAAGCTTTGGTTTAGAAGAGTGTGAGGAGTTCCAGGCAAAAGGAACAATACGTGTAAGGGCATAGAACTGTGAGAGAGCTTGGCAGTTTTGAGAGTCTTAAATTAAATTTTCATATGGGTAGAATAGAAGATGCTTTTGGGGTAGAAGAAGCAGGAGAAAAGGCTGAAGAGCTAAAGGTAGGGCCCAACTCAAGCAAAGTCTTGTTTATATACAAAGAGATTAATACTTGATTTACTATATAATGGGGAGTTATTACAGAATTTTTTGCTGAGAAGTATCATGGTCAGATAGTTATAGAAACAAATCACTCTTGTGTTGAAGCCCTGAAGTGATAAAGGACTTAATTCAGGAATTGACAATATGATGGTGCAGGACCGATGAAATGGGACTGGCAAGGCTGACAGATTGATGAGACATGGGGTTGGGGGAAAGAGGAAGACACCTGAGTTACTGATCTCAGTAACTGAGATTTTAAAGAGGCAGAGTCTAACAGACATCTTGTATTTTGCAGAACCTTTAAAAGCCACTAGGACATGCTGTCAGGAGTATTTGCATTTGTGGATGAAATAGTACATATGGAATTGAATTTTGTATTGAACAATCCAGACTTAATTCAGAGTCTGTCAAAGTACATTATTGTTTTTCTGCTATGATGCTTGATGGGGGAAATCAGTCAGGAAGCACCACTGCAAACCAACACACGTCTCGAGTACTTACTCTATCAAACGTAAAGAGTGACAAGAGAGAGCGATCACTGAAATACTATTTCATTCTGCAGCGATACTCATAGAACACTCATCTGTGAGTACACACATATGCACATGTACACACAGACATAAACAGACTCTAGAAAAGGGTCAGTTATTCAGCAGGGTAGCCTTGGTAATCAATCTCTCATATCTAATACGGTATTTTAAAGCTAATGTAGCACCTTTATATTTTTCCCTAATCCACATCTAATGTGTGTGAGAGACAGAAAGATGTTCTATTTTTCAGATGAAGAGATTGACCCTTAGAGGGATTAAGAGTTGTCCAAGGTAGCAGAGCAGGTATGTAATTGAACTGGCTCTTGCACCAAGTTCTCTCTCTGTGCACCTGAAGTTAGAATCATGTCTTTGGAGGCCATGTCTAGTGCTTTTTACTATTGCATAGTGTCAGTAGTTTCTCTGTCTGATAATCACCATGTAGTTCAAATAAATGATTCTTTTTAAAAATATCTATTTATAATTGATTGTAATCTATTACTATGTTAATATTATACCCATAAATAAACATGTGGATATATCCATATATGACAGAAAGCTATGTAATATAATATTTATAATAATGCTTTTAGCTGGAATTGTAATAACACTTTTGGCTAGAAGTGAGAGGAACTGAAATAAAACATGTTTAAAAAACAAGAGAAAGAAATGTTTCATGTAATTAAGAAGTCTAAGGTGGTTAGGGTCCCCTTCAGCCTTGGCTGGATCCAGGAGATCCCAATAGTTCTCTTTATCTCTTTCTCCCTTCCTTTTCTTCCTCTGTCATCCATTCAATCTTTGCCTCCTTTAACCTCTTACCTCTTTATCTCTCTTTTCTTCTGCATTGGCTTCCATTTCCAGGGATGGTCTCTTTCTCTTTGGTTTAAAAGATAGTTTTGGAAGGTTAAAATTTACATGCCTCTTAGCATTTACAATGTCAGCAATAAAAAGAAACCCTGTCTCCTAGCATCCATGTCAATGGTCTGCTTTATCCTGCTTGAGTCATGTACTCTCATGTAAGCACATCTGGTTTGAATAGGGTACTCTGATTTGACAACAAATCATTTGATCAGGACCCCAGTGCTATGATGGTGGAAGTGTCTCCCTCACTAATTTCCCACTTTTACCAAGACTATATGGGATGAGAGGGTGTTGTTCCTCCAAGAGAAATTAAGTGTTGCTATTAAGAGACAAGAGACAAATAGAGAATTCTGCATAGGGAAAACCCAGAGATATTACACTGTGCTCAGAAATTCCATAGATAAGACAATCTTCTATATGAGTAAGATAATCAAAGGCTTTCTCCTCAGCTCTTCTACTCTGTGTTATGTCATTTGGAGAAGTCACCTTTGTCAGATTTGGTTTTCTCAACTATAAATGAGGATAAACCTAGTTGCCCAACTATTGCATATGGTTACTGTGAGTATCTAAGTGCTCTACACACATACAGTGTCCTCCTCAGGGATGTGAGTTCCTTCAGCACAAGTCTTCCTCCTGTCTGCATTCTCCTGGGCACAATGCTCATATTCAGAAAATGTCTGAGGTGCAATGGTCACATTTCAAGAGGCCCTATGGAGAGGCAGTACTTACCCAAAGGACTATAGTCCTAATGATGGATTTATAAGCACTCCATTGGGGCAATATTTAATGCCAAAGATGCCTTCAACTCCCCCTCTGTGTGATGCCACTAAGTCATTCCTCTGTTTTGCCCTAGAAAGCAACCCAGGAGTTCCGGCCACGATGGAGACATAGGTAGAAACACTTCACTTCCTTGCACAACTGAAAGAAGGACAACAAATTTAAAAACAAAAAATAACCAGAACTGCCAGATATTCAAACTTCATGGAAGTCTGATAACCGAGGAGTTGAAGAAACATTCATCCTGACTGGTAGGAGGGGTGGAGACAGGCAGCTGAGGCGGAGAGGACACACAGCCAAGAAGGTGGCTGGTGGACCAGCTGGTCCCATATTCATGGGCCAATAAACTGGGAAGAACCACTGGGAAGCAAGGCAGACCACAGAACCCAGGGTTTCAGTGTGGGAAACTACAGACTCAAAACCTCTGGATGTAAAAATCTGTGGGAGTTGTGGCAGTGGGAGAAACTCTCAGGATCCTAGGAGAGTCCTTGGGAGAGGCCCAGAGGGTCCTAGAATGTACACAAACCCACCCATGTGCGAATCAGCATCTGAAAAGCCACAATCTGCCTCTGGGAAGTGAGGGAAGTGACAGAAAGTAGGGCTAGGGCAGAGCCAGCAAGTGGCATTGTTCTGTCTCTGACCCCTCCCCAACAGACAGCACCGCAACGGCAGTAAAGAGGGTTGCCTTGCCCTGGTGAATACTTAAGTCTCCACCCCTCACAACATAACAGGTGCGCCAAGACAAAGAAATATGGCCCAAAGGAAAGAACAGGTCAAAACTCCAGAAAAAGAACTAAGTGATGAGGAGATAGCCGACCTATCTGATGCAGAGTTCAAAGCACTGGTAATCAGGATGCTCACAGAAATGATTGAGCTCGGTCACAAAATGAAGGAAGAAATGAAGGTTATACAAAGTGAAATAAAGGAAAATATACAGGGAACCAAAGGTGAAGGAAAGGAAACTGGGACTCAAACCAAGGATTTGAAACAAAATGAGGAAATAAACGTCCAACTGGAACAGAATGAAGAAACAAGAATTCAGAAAAATGAGGAGAGCCTGAGGAACCTCTGGGACAACTTTAAACGCTCCAACATCCGAATCATAGGGGTGCCAGAAGGAGAAGAGGAAGAGAAAGAAATTGAAAACTTATTTGAAAAAATAATGAAGGAGAACTTCCCCAATCTGGCAGAGGAAATAGACTTCCAGGAAGTCCAGGAGGCCCAGAGAGTCCCAAAGAAATTAGACCTAAGCAGGAACACACCAAGACACATCCTAATTAAGTTACCCAAGATTAAAGATAAGGAGAGAATCTTAAAAGCAGCAAGAGAAAAGAAGACAGTTACCTACAAAGGAGTGCCCATAAGACTATCAGCTGATTTCTCAAAAGAAACCTTACAGGCAAGAAGGGACTGGAAAGAAATATTCAAAGTCATGAAAGGCAAGGACTTACATCCAAGATTACTCTATCCAGCAAAGCTCTCATTTAGAATGGACGGGCAGATAAAGTGCTTTCCAGATAAGGTCAAGTTAAAGGAGTTCATCATCACCAAGCCCTTATTACATGAAATGTTAAAGGGACTTATCTAAGAAATAGAAGATGATAAAAAATATGAACAGTAAAATGACAACAGACTCACAACTATCAACAACTGAACCTTAAAAAAGAAAAACAAAAGCTAAGCAAACAACTAGATCAGGAACAGAATCACGGAAATGGAGATCACATGGAGGAGTATCAGTGGGGAGGAGGAGGGGAGGAATAGGGGGAAAAGGTACAGGGAATAAGAAGCATAATAAGTAGGCACAAAATAGACAGGTGGAGATTAAGAATAGTATAGGAAATGGAGAAGTCAAAGAACTTATAGATACAACCAATGGATATAAACTAAGTAGTGGAGGGGGGAGTGCTGGGGGGTGGGGGATGTAGGGAGGCAGGGGATAAAGGGGATAACAAAATTGGGACAACTGTAGTAGCATAATCAATAAAATATACTTTAAAAAATAAAAATAAAAGTTTGGTAATGATTTTAACCACCACCACCACCATCCCCGCCCCCCCCCAAAAAAAAGGAAAAAGGAAAAAGAGAGCAGCCTAGTGTAGAGAAAAAGGAAGGGGATTTGGAGTTAGAGATTTAGAGTGTGTGTGCTAGTTTGGCACTTACCAGCTGCATGACCTTGGATTGGTTACATAATTTGAGTGTCATTTTTCCTGTCTCTTAATAGTGATGCTAATGCATGGTATCCTGTCTTTTCCCAAAAGTCGATGTCAAGAACAAATGAAACTGTGGTGGAAGGGCTTTGGATGAAGACAGAGCTGAGTTGGAGCCCTCCTCTGTCTTCTCATGCAGTGTATTCAGTTGGCACCCTGCCCAAGACCTCTCAGATGGATCCTTTCTATAATTTCCATGTTCCTCTTCTAGATTTGGTCTGCTTTTGTGACTACTGACCTGCACCTGTGACTCTTCTTCGGAGGATTGCCGCTTTGCCAAGTGTTGGAAGTACAACCATCTGGAGGTCCTTAACCAACGTCTGCGTTAGCCTGGGTCCCTTGCCCTGGGCGGTATGACTGAGACAAAATCAGCCACGCTATCCTCTTCTCTTGGATCAGGTCTTCGCCTAAAATCTCACCCTTGCTTGTTCTTGTCCTCTTCTCTCTCCTGTTACTAGTTTTTTTCTGGGAGCTCCTCCTCCATAAATTACTTGCACATAATTCTTATCTCAAGATGAGGGAATTTGATCTAGAGCAATTTATTATTGTCTAATTTTCAGTAAAGTGACTTACTCACTTTTCTCATCTGTTAAAGGAAGATGGTAACATCTATCACACATGGGTATTGAATCATAGTAATTATTTAATAAATGGTAAAAGTTATTTCTAAGTACATTTTGAGGCCTTTTGCAAGTAGCAAGTTTAAGGGTAACTTTTTATTTTATATGAGAGTAGCCCAGATCAGTTCAACCTGGTAGTGAGGTCTAGCTCTCTATGCAGCTATTTCTTTACTTTAAAATTCCAAGATCCATCTCTTCTTGTCCATTATGTTTCCACCACCTGCCTTTACCATGCCTCTGGGGTCGTGCCTCTGGACTCTCCCTGGCAGGTCCTCTGCTTAAGGAAAGTCCTCTTTGAGCCATTTGTGGAAATAGCCTTCACTTCCGTGAGAGGGGATCTCCCTTCCCTCATTCCCAGATTAAGTGCCTGCTGCAGCTTCCCAAGTGAGAGCATCGGCCAGATCGACCAGGCACATTTATTGCTGTGGATGAATTGTGTCAGGCCAGCTGGGGATTGCCAGGCTGCAAAAGCTCCCACATGTACAAAGCACTCAGACCCTTTGGCTCCAATTTGCTTTTGGCTCATGGGGAAATTGTAACAAGAATGTGAGTGACTGTTGGAACACAGAGGGAGCTCTGGACAGAAGGGCTGGAGGAATCTTTGTCTGATCAAACACTGGGTGTTGCTGTCTTGCTCAAGGTGGGAAGGTTAGAGAATTTGCCCTTTTCACTCAGCTACATACCTTGCTTGGGGCTATGACAAGCCCTTTCTGTAGCCCGGTGTAGGAAGTGACAGCTGCTGAAAAACATCAAGTGAAAAGAAGAGTCCACTATTTCTCTCAAGGAAATGAGCAGGGTTTGAAAGCTGTGCTCTTGGTATGATTAAAAAATAAAGAAAACAAAAAAATAGAGCCCATTAAGTTGGAAAGGAGGCCAAGAGATCATGCAATCTAATTCAGTACTTTTCAGACAGACTGGCACCCAGAGAGGACAAGGTTTTGCTCCAAAGTCATACAGCTAGTGTCAGAGGGTGTGGAACTCAAATCCAGACAAGAGGGCAACTAGTTTTTCCGTCAGCCCTCTTGTACTTGGTTATTGCTTTCATTTTAGTTCTCTTGCTGTGGAGATATTTTAGTACTACTTTAATCTTCAGCATATATAATTTGAGCCCCCACTGTGTGCCAGCTTCACACAGACAATCTTAGGAACTGACGTTGTTACTCTTGATGGCACTGTGAGAGAGAACACTTGTCCAGGGTCACACGGCTTGTGTGTGGCCCAGCGTCTGTCTCTCTGATGGTGAATCCCCCACACCTTCCAAGATTTAGTGCTACCTATGAGGACTGGCTGCTGGGATCTACCAAGAATATTGAGAAAAATTGGGAAGAAAGGAGAGAAAGTCAATGGGGCTAGACGGGAGGAGGCTGAAATGAAGTAGTTGAGAAAGTACTGGCTGACAGTGGCCTTTGGTTTTCCTGTCAGCTGAACAAATATGTCAGTGGGATTCCTTAGAATGCTAGCTTTAATGTATGATCCATGGGCAGTATTCTTTGTTTAAAGTAGATTTATAAAACTTTAAAAAATCTTGCCTACGATTTCTGTAAGAGAAAGACAGGCTGAGAGACACTAGGAAAACATAACATTGGCTCATATTCTTACAGATTATGAGGCCGTGGGAGTTTTGAGCTTTGGAAGTAAGAAAAGAAAAATCAATTTAATCTCTTCTGACTAAAAATCTTGTTTCCCACTCCAAGAAAAGCTGGCAAATTTTATTGCCAGAAGTGGCTAAGTACGACAGCAGATAAAGTCCTATTATCCATGTGGCCACGATGAAAATGACCAATATGCATCAGCAGTGCCTGCAATGCATGCAGTCTCCTGACGAGTCGTGAAGCAGGAGATGTGCAGCGAGAGATATTGCAATTCTTGGGAGCCATGAGTCCTTGGTATACCAAATTGTCCTGCGGCTGAGGAAGAAAATGAATACAAGTTCCAGAAGAAAGATGAAAGTGACTTCAACACATTTTCTATAGTTATGATAAAAAGTCTTTTATTTACATTAGATTATGTTTCTCATGTTGAATTATTAGAACCAATACACGGAAAATAAGTAAAAACGCTCATACTACTTGCAAATTGTTATATCACTTTTAACATTTTGGTTTGTGTTTCCAGTTTTCATTTTTATTTCATGCTTGTCCTCCTATATTATTGTAATCTTATGTACAATTTCGTTCACTGATTTTTCCAATTAAAATATCTTAAGCAATTTTTAGTTTATTACACGACTTCCAAGAAGGTGTTATTAATGGTTCTCTATACTTGTTGAGTGGGTAGAGAATAATTCATAACCTTTTTACTACTATTGAACATTTAGGTTGTTACTATGAATGGTATTAGATTTTATTAAAATGTTACACTGGCATCTCTTATACTAGCATATTTCTTTTAATAATGTTAATGAGTTTCCTAATTGTAAACCATCCTTGCACTCCTGTTATAGACCTACTTTATTATGATGTATTCTGAATGCCACTTGGGATTTTTATATCCCCATTCATAAATACAATCGATGTCAGAAACAGCAAGGCAGACGGTTCTCCTTGAAAGCTCATGGCACCTGTGTCAGACAGGCCTGGTTTGGGACCATCCATTTCCTAGTTTTATGCATTTAAACAAATTACTTAGGCTTTATTTTTATATTTATTTTTATTTGGTTGTGTACTCAAGGGATATGATGCTTCCCTATGACTAAGCACTGAATTCTGAAAGGTAATTTGAATGTTAGAGGATCATACAGGTCAAAGTTATTGGAAATTCAGACCAACACCATATTTAAAATTGGGGTGATCGTTTTCTTTATTACCCTATGTTTTAAATAACCAGTCTTTCAAAGCTTGCAGAATGAGACTCACGTGGATTATTGCAAATCTGTGAGTGCAGGCAAACTAGTGCCATCACGGTACAACCTGGCGGAACCTGAAGCCTGATCTGCTGACTGCTGGCTGAATAGCGAGGATTGCCAGGTCTGCCCACCTGGAGAAAACCCACACTCATGGGTCATTCTCAGGTGCGTCTCAGTGGCAGTGGAAGGACAATCATATAGACTTTTTGTCACACTGGGTTTCAAAGGCCTGTTATATGTTGATCTCAGGAAAATTTCCTAACCTTTCTGGACCTCAGTTGTATGAACTGTAATAGAAGTTTAATACACTTATTACCAGGTTACAAAGTATCCTTTGTATAGTAAGTACTCAATAAATGGCCACCATTATTATTACATTATTCCCTTAGCAATGAGTTACTTCTCCCTACATGTCAATGTTTCTGGTGGGATAGACAGGTGTCTCAAAATTAAGATAAATAATTGTCAATTGCCAAGCAGGATAGTTAGTTACTGTGTTGCGGGAAAAGAAGCGACCAAACTCCTGATGAGAGGTATGAGTCACAGACCCTTTATTATGCATGCGGACCCTAGGGAGAAATCTCCAAATCCAGGGCCCCAAACAAAGAAAGGAACTGGCTTTTATGCATTCAGGCAGTGACGAGAAACTATGTGGCAGAAGATTATAGGAGCCAGGAGCGGGAGTCAGGTTAGCTTCCTTATTTGGGAGACAAAGAAAAGGCACATGAGCTTGGGATGAAAGTCACAGAGTACAAACACGGAGGTTGCACGTCATTTGCCCTCCCCGCCTTCTGCAGGTGGGAGGTGCCTCTGCGGTTCAGTAGCAGGGAGGTTGCCTGTTACAACTGGACTATAGTAATATATTACCTGAGATTTATAAACTTGTCTATACACGGAGGTTATTTAATCACTCGATTGTTAATTCAGTTGAAATAATTGTGTTAATATCATTATAGGGGGTGCATATTAGCTGAAATTTAGTTCTCTAATTATTTATGTAATGACATAAAATACTGCATTATGATGCAGTATTAAAATGAACAAAATTATGCTTCTAGAAGATAACTCACACATACCAGGCAATGCAATGCAAGGAAATAGAAACTGCCATGTTTCTCAAAATAGATCATAAATATATTAAAGTGGGAAGTTGGAGTGACCAATTTATGTATTTGAAATATTATCATTTAGATGCCAGACAGCACTCTCTCTCTCTCTCTCTCTCTCAGTTCCTAACGCAGGATACTTCCTTCAGTTAAGAAGAAGAATAAAGTTATGAGGGTGATGCAAATGAAACTCCCATATTCTTCTGTTTGCATGAAAACAACATTGTTAATCCCGAAGGGACAAAAACGCCACTATCATGAGCATACTTTATGTAAAGGAGAAAATTTAGGCTCCAAACTTCATTAGGACACTGAAGAAAAAAGGATGAATAAATACAGATCATTGTTAATATAAAAAGGTAAATACTTATGTGGTTTTCTCCCCTCTCCAAAAGTTGTAATAAAGTGGAATGGCTTACTAACCAGGCAGTGTATTAGAACCTGGTATGGTAGGACAGTGTGTGATACTGTGATTCATGAAAGAAGAATTATCGGCTTGTTTTTCCTTTCTGGCACAGAGCTCAAAACAAAATCTTGAAATTTCCTTTTTTAAAGAATATTAAAATTAGATGGATAGCATATTTTGCACTCTTAAAATATTTTGGTAAAATACATATAACAAAATTTACAACCTTGACCAATTTTAGGTGTACAGTTCAGTAGTGTTAAATGTATTCACATTGTTGTGCGACCAACTTCCAGAAGTCTTTTCATCTTGCAAAGCTGAAACTCTGTGCCCATCACACAGTAACCCCTGACCTCTCTCCCTGCAGCCCTTGGTAACCGCCATTCTATTTTCTGTCTTTATGAATCTGACTAGCTACCTCATGCAGGTGGACTCATACAGTATTTGCCTTTTTGTGTCCAGCTTATTTTACTTAGCATTATTTTCTTAAGATTTATCCAAATTGTAGCATGTGACAAGATTCTCTTCCTTTTTAAGGCTGAATAATATCCCATTCACTCATTCATCAATGGACACTTGGGTTGCCTCCACTTTTTGCTATTGTGAATAATGATGCCATACATATGGGTGTATAAATATCTCTCAGAAACCCTGCTTTCAGTTTTTTTGGTATATCCAGAAATGGAACTGTTAGCTCTATTTTTAATTTTTTGAGGGACTGTCCTACTGATTTCCACAGTGGTTGCACCATTTTATGTTCCTACCACAGTATACAAGGTTCTAGTTTCTCTACATTAAAAAAATATTAATTTATTTGAGAGATTGAGAGAGAGAGAAACATCGATTTGCTCTTCTACCCACTCATGCATTCACTGGTTGACTACATGCCTTGACGGTGATTGAACCTGCGACCTTGGCATATGGGGTGACAGTCCAAACAACTGAGCTACCCAGCCAGGGTAGGTTCTCCACATTTTTACCAACCTGTGTTCTTTTATTTTTCTTAGCAGCCATCCTAATAGGTGTGAGGTAGTGTCTCTTTAGTTTTTTGTGCATACATTTTTAAAAAGAAACATCTCACCTCTGATGGTGGCTTTGAACCTCACTTCAGGTGTGCACTCCTCAGCTCTCGGGGAGCAGAGGCGGGGATGGGGGGGCCTCCAAGCCTAGACTCAGAACATAGTAGTTCTGCAGGAGTCACTGCTTTCCTCCTCCTCCTCTTTCTTTAGTCTTGCCCTCAGAGTCTACTTTGCCCTTGGTGACCAGAAGTTTTCACTCTTTTTAAATTCAAGTGATGAGAGTGTATCTTTTATTATGTTAATGATGTGGATTTTAGAATGCTTGAATACTGCCTAAGGGTGGGAGCTAGTCACCCGAGGAATGAACCAAATAATTAGAGCAGGGGCGTCAAACTCATTTTCCCCAGGGGCCACATCAGCCTTGGTTGCCTTCAAAGGGCTGCATGTAATTTCAGCTCCTTAACAGTTAAGGACTAGCTACATTTATACAGTCCTAAAATTATTTTAGCCCTTTGAAGGCAACCAGGAGGCTGATGTGGCCCCTGGGGAAAATGAGTTTGACGCCCCTCATCTAGAGGGTTGAGACTTCAAGTGCCATCCCCCTGACCCTTGGGAAGAGGAGAGGGGCTGGAGGTTGAATTCATTACCACCAGGCAGTGATTTAGTCAACTATGACTGTGTAATGAAACCTCCATAAAACCCAAAAGGACAGGTTCAAAGAGCTTCTGGGTTGGTGACCTTGTGGAAATTGAGGAAGAGTGGTGCTCCCACAGAGTGTGGAAGCTCTGAGTCCTTTTCTTATATCTTGCCCCTTGTATCTCTTACATTTGGCTATTCCTGAGTTATGTCCACTTATAATAGATTGGTAATCTTGCGAGTAAGCTAGTTTCCTGAGTTTTGTGAGACACCTTATAAAATTAATCAAACTCAAGAATGGAAACATGGGAACCTCTGATCTATAGTCAGAAATACAGGTAACACCCTGGAATTGTACAGCATCTGATGTGGGGTAGGGGGGCAGTCTTGTGGGACTCAGTCCTCAACCTGCGGAATCTGAAGCTATGTCCTAGTAGATAGTGTCAGAAGAGCTGAAATACAGGACACCTAGCTGGTGTCCTGAGCACTGCTTGTTGGAATGGAGACCCTTCCCTCCACCAACCCCCAACACATACACACTGGAATTGGTGATCGAGCACCTATTTATAGTGTAATTAGCTGATTACTTTAGCATCTGTTCCTAGACTCCTATGACAGGCTAGACTAATTCTGCTGAGTAGCAATTTGCTATTTTGTGCTTCATTGTAAGTCTGGGTTTTGTCCACATGGGAGGGCTTGGCATTTTTTTTTTTCCTGCTTTAAAGAGATAACATAGAAGTAGAGAGTTATTCATGCTAGCAAGCCCTACAAATTCAAGTGAGCTTTTTGATCCTTTTGAATTTTGTAGAGTTGCAGAGATGTAAGTGATGTTAGCATAAAGCTTAAATAGTAATAAATGTTTGCACTGTTTGATGCCTAGTCCCTTCTGAAGTGCTAGTCACTTGCACCATGTGCAGGGTAATCCTGTTTAGAAACCACAGGCACCTTCAAGAGCTCTGGCTGTCAGTTCCAACTTCAAAACTCTCCAAGGAGGGTTTTCTAGTTAAATTTTAAGAAGAGTCTGAGGAATCTGGCATAAAAATCACTTTACTTATATTCCATAGCTCCTATGATTATGGAAACATTAGACATTAGAAGTAAGACTTGATTTTGTTTGTGCATTTGTTTTAATTTTCTCCTTTGGTCAGTGCTCAGACTAGAGAGGCATTGGTTAAAAATGTTGAGTCCATCCCACTGAGAGGTGCTTCCTAATTATCTCTGTTGGAATCCTTCATTTTGGGACCTTATACAAAGAGCATAAGTATTAGCTAACGAGTTAATATAACTGAAGTGAGCTGCACTCAATGTGTTTATAGCTTTAATAAGCATCATTAACTGTATGTATGTTCATTGTTCTCTATAAAGTTAGGAAAATATAAAGGGGTATCTACAATGTTCTTTCTTGCCTTTCATTATGGTGTTAGGAAGGCCCTTGAGGCTGGACTAGTATTTTTTTCCCCTGAATATGTTGGTTCTATACTTCCAACACACACACACACACTCACACACATATAAATACTATATATATATATACATATATAATATAATATATATTATATGTATACACCAACAGACCTACCTGCTATGTATTTGCTCATATCAGGCAACTGTCACGATCACATCTTATGCAATAATATCAATAGTAGAGGGTGTTTTGTCTCATTGAGAGTCATGGGGTATGGGGCAAAGAGTGTTAGAATTTAGCCACATAGACCTACCTATATTTTAATCTGCCCTTGTCATTTGTGACCTGTGGCGTACTAGACAAATTACTTAACCTTCAAGACCCTTAGTTTCCTTATCTCTGGAATGAAGTTAATAACACCTGCTTTATGGATTTGCTGTGATAATTAAAGTAATTTATTTAAAAGCTTAATGTATAGTGAGCCCAAAATAAATGTCCAATTAACTTCTATTACATCATTCCTTTCTTCTCAGACTGTAATAGATCAAAGTTCATTCTTCAGAGCAAGAGTTCTCAAAGTGTGTTCATGGGACCACCAGCATCAGCATCACCTGGGAGCTTGTTAGAAATGCAAATTCCTGGGCCCCATCACAGACTCCTGTATCAGAAACTGTGAGGGTACAGCCAAGTAATCTGTGGACTTCTCCAGGTGATTGTGGTACATGCTAAAGTTTGAGCACCACTGCCCTCAAGTATAGGTTTCCTGTTTAAACGTGTTCAATAGTCCTCTTTCTATTATTATGTTATTTCTGAACACGTTATTAACATCTGACTCTCCAGTATAAAGCCCCAGTGTGCCCTGTTCTTGCTGTTGACCCGGAGAGAGATGGGGCTGAGAGGACATGGAGCAATAATGGTGGCTGGTTCCAAGATCAAGAACCAGCCCTGAATAAAAACTTTCTTTGTCCTATTTCTTCAGTAATGCTTGGACCACACTGGCTTTGGATTTTATAATTTCAGCCAATGTAATGGATGTGAGACTGTATAAATTTCTGGTTTAAATTTACATTTTCCTAATTCTAATGTTTATTGTCTCTTCAGTTGTTGACTGGCTGCTTGCTTGCACTGCTATGAAATGCGTGTTATGTCTGTTAGTCGTTTTTCCATGAGTCTACTTGGCTGTTTCTTTTTTTCCACTTTATGGAGATATAATTGACATCTAACATTGTATAAGTTCAAGGTATACAATGTGTTGATTTGACATACTTCTATATTGAAAATGATCGCCACTGTCATGTTAGCTAGCACTTCCATCACAGCACATAAATGTCATTTCTCTTTTGTGATGAGAATATTTCATGTCTACTCTCTGAGCAAGTTTGAAGCATGTAATACAGTGTTACTAAATGTAATCACCATGTTGTACATTCAATTCCCAGAACTTTTTTATCTTGTAACTGGAAGCTTGTTCCCATATCTGTAAACTGACTTTTGCCCTACTCTGCATGTATATAATACCTGAGTTGTCTTTCTGGTTTTTTTTTTTTTTTGGTAGCTCTTTGAGTTTGCTTAAAACAGCTATTTTGAATCTTTCTCAGGTAAATTGTAGGTTTCTCTCTGTGGATCCAGTTACTAGGAGATTAACTCAAGTCCCTCGGCAGTGTTGTGTTTCCTTGATTTTTTATGTTGCCATCTTCACATTCAAAGTAGCAGTCCCCTCTTTCGGTTTGCTGACTTCTGGCAGAAATAGCTTTTATCTGTTCTGCTAGATTATTTCTTTTTAACCAATTTTATTCTATGTTTTCTCAGTTATTTAAATTTTTTAATTTTCAATTATAGTTTATATACAATATTATATTAGTTTCAGATGTGCTACATAGTGATGAGACATTTATATAACTTATGAAGTGATCACACTGATAAATCCAGTGCCTGTCTGAAACCATACATAATTATAGCAATATTATTGATATATTCCCTTTGCTGTACTTTACATGCCCATGACTATTTTGTAACTACCAATCTGTACTTTTTAATTCCTTCCCCCTTTTCACCCGTCTACCCAACCTCCCTCCCACCTCCATGTGACAATCATCAAAATGTTCTCTGTATCTGAGTTTGTTTCTGTTTTGTTGGTTCCTTTATTTTGTTTTTTAGATTCTACATATAAGTGAAATCATGGTGCATCTGTCTTTATCTGCCAGGCATGTCACTCAGCACAATACTCTCAAGGTTCTTCCATGTTGTTGCAGACGGCAAGCTTTCATTCTTTTCCATGGCTGAGTAACACTGCGTTGTGTGTATGAACCACTTCTTTGTCTATTCTTCCATCGTTAAACACATAAGATGCTTCAATAGCTTAGCTAGTATAAATAATGCTGAAATGAACTTATGTTGTATATACCTTTTCGAATTAGTGTTTTGGATTTCTTTCAATTAATACCCAGACCTGGAATTGCTTGGTGCTTCTTTGTCTGTTTTAACCTCTGTTTTAGAGTCTATTTTGCCTGGTATAAGTATTACTATTCAAGCTTTTGTTTGTTTGTTTCCATTTTCATAAAATACCTTTTTCTATCCTTTTACTTCCAGTCTGTGTATGTCTTTTGATCTAAAGTGAGTCTCTTGTAGACAGCATATGCAAAGGTCAGCCACCATTTACATTTAAAGTAGTTGCTGATAGATATATATTTATTGCCATTTTATTACTCATAATTTTGGTATTTTGTTCTCAAAGAAGTTCCTTTAACATTTCTTATAATACTGGTTTTGTGGTGATGAACTCCTTTAGCTTTTTCTTGTCTGGGAAGCTCTTTATGTGTCCTTGGATTCTAAATGATAGCTTTGCTGGGTAGAGTAATCTTGTTTGTAAGTCCTTGCTTTTTATCATTTTGAATACTTCATGCACCTGCGGAGTCTTCCCTTTGGTTATATCATTTGTGGATGGTGCTCTGGTGTGGCCTGAAGCTGGCCACTGGGTGTGTTGGTTCAGAGCCCTCTTGGCAGGGGCTCTGGTGCAAGCCAAGGTCAGATGCTGCCTGTGCCCTCCCCGGGGACATTTGGTATGAGCTACAAAGTGATTTGCAGATGCTTGCTACTTTGTGCTGGGCTTAGAGGTGCCTGGGGGAGGCTAAGCTGAAAACGTAGGCTGGCTGCCACTAGTGCTAGACATGTGGCTGCTTAGAAAGAAGTACGGGGTACACCGAGGCCAGATGCTGCTTGTTTGGAATTTTGTGAACCTTCAGAAGATTTTAGGAAAGTCTGTAGCATGAGCCATGACATGCCATATGCATGGAAAAGCCACTGAAGGTGGCTTGGGTGGGCTTGCAAGTTGGGTGGAGTGGAGTTTCAAGGAATTACCAAGGTAGGGGTGAACAGTGTTAGCTAGGTTTATGGAGACTTAGATATGTTTTCCACCTGCTGGCTCTGTGGAGGGAGGGATCAGCAAAGGAACAATGGCCTCTACCACCACTTCTGTCTGGGAGAAAGCTGCATCTCCAGTCCTTGCCCTGAAGTCAGACAATTCAGTTCCTCGCCATATATTTCTGATACCTTCTGAGCTTGCATCAGTGCAGGAGCTCAGAGCAAGTGAGCCCATCATTAAGTCTATATGTGTGGGCCCTTTAAGAAGAACACCTGGTACTCCAGATGCCCTGAGTGTCACTCAGCCATGATTCCTGCTGGTTTTCACAGCCAGAGTTATGAGACTTCTCTTCATGGCCCTGGAACCCTGGGCTATGGAACCTGGTTGGGGATTGGGAGCCTTCACTCTTTAGAGGGAATTTCTGCAGTAGAGATATCCCTCCTGGTTTTTAACTGACACAAGTGGGTGTGAGACCAGCCCATTCAGCATCTCCACCCCTCCTACCAGTCCCAAGGTGGCTTCTTCCTTATGTGCTTAGTTATAAGAATTCTGTTCAGCTAGACTTCAGGACGTTGTTAATGGCAGTGGTTATGTATTTTAGTTGCAGTTTTGATATGGTCTCTGGAGGAGGTGAGTACAGCACTTACCTACTCCTTCATCTTGACTGCCCTGTTAGGTTCCGAGGCTTTCTCTGGCCTTCTACAGACACACCTGCTCCAGACTCCTTGCACCCTCTTGTGACAGAATTTTTAAGCTTTCCTGGATCCTGCAACACACTAGGCACTTGGAGTCCTGACAGTTCTGGCCCATGGATTTGGGCATGCTTCCTCCATGCTCGCTAGTCTTCCAGGGCTCCTTAGCTGCCACATTCAGGAAGGAAAATAGGTAGCCAGTAAGTGGATGGGTTTGTGTGTAGATATGGTACATGGAGTGCCCAGAATGTGTGGATCAGGTGGGGCTTTCTCAGCAGTTTGTGGGCAGGCTACTTGGTGGATTTCTTCACACAGTTAGTATAAGCTGAGTCCCTTTAACGTCCTCTGGGAACATTAAGTCTTATGCACTTTCCCTGATTCCTCTTGTTGCTTTCCCCAGTCATGGATCACCTGGTTTAATACTCAGGAAGGAGTGAGAGAGATAGGAATCTCTTTGGCAGTGTCAGCCCATCTGGGGATGCTGACTGCTCACTCACATGCTCTCCCTTTTCCCCACAACTGTGGCTGCAAAGCTCTCTCTTGGCCCTAAGCTATGCAGCCCACTCCAATGCAGCTAAACTCTTTTTGTTTATTTTTACCCCAACTTGGTGGTGGATCTTCTCTTCTGGAAATCTGGACTTCCACAAAGGCTTTCTCATCCATGGGTCTCAGGCAGTGTTCTCCAGTGGTTCCTGGACTTTAGGGGAGAGGGGCTAGAGCTGGTTCACAGGTCACATCAGGGTCAAAGCTGGGACTGAGGTCTGTCTGCCTATTACTTAATGCACAGGTGGGTGAGACCCCTCCTGAGTCCTTCAGCATAGGGTGTAGCACCACATGTTCTTTATTGGTAGACAGTTGAGATGTTCCCATGTCTTAACGATTGTAAATAATGCTTCAGTAAACATAGGGGCACATAAATCTTTTCAAATTAGTGTTTTCGTTTTCTTTGGATAAGTACCTAGAAGTGGAATGGCTGGATCATATAGTAGTTCTATTTTTAATTTTTCGAGGGAATTTCATACTGTTTTTCATAGTGGCTGCATCAATTTACAGTCCCACCAACAGTGCATGAGGGTTCCCTTTTCTCCACGTCCTCACCAATACTTGTTATCTCTTGCCTTTTTGATGATAGCCATCATGGCAGTATGAGGCTATAGCTTGCAGTTTTGATTTGCAACTAATGCTCTTTTTCTCAGCTTTACTTTCAATACATTGTTCTATGTTTTGTACACAAATAAATATGTTTCTTTAGATACTTATTTGACAACTACAATATTTAGAATTGATTCTGAAATTTCTGTTGGATTCAGGTCTTCTGACAACCCATTCTTGGCTCATAACTCCAGTAGTGGTTGCTGCTTAGTGGTCTTCTGTAGTCTACCATCAATCAAAATCTTGTTCACTTAGGGAAATTCGTTTGAATTTTTCTCCTTTGTAAGGTCTTCCAGATCTGTTTGACTAGAAGTAATTACTCTTTAATTCTTATACTACATTTCATTGGTATTTCTACTTAGCCCTTAGTTATTTCTTCTTTGTTTACCTATCATCTTCCACATAGTTTGTGAGGCCCTTGATAGTAGGGATGACATCTTACTTTTGTACTCCCTGTACCAACCTGGCTCCTGTCCAATAAAGAGAGAAAAAATGGGGTAATGGGGGAATGAAAAGTTGGAGCCAGCCAGTGTTTGAAATTGGCTTTTACTGTGTGATCCTGGCCTAAGTACTGGACACATGTTTCATGAACATTAAGACAGGATTAAATGAAGTACTGTGTATAAAATGGCCAACACATAGTAGATACTCAGTGTGTGTTTGATGAATACACATGGCTTTCCCTAATAGAGGGATGTGTTTATGGTGATTATTCTGGTATGTCATTTACAAATCACGTGAAAAGTTACACCATGTTTTCCTTTAGGGCCACAAGTAAAGAAAGCTTGTCTCAGTCTGCACTTGTCAAAGAAATATCAGCTTCAGGCTATTTGGAAAGAATTCTTTGTAAAGCACTTTCTGAAGGATTCTTGGAATTACTAATTATGTTGTTTCTTTCTGGATAATAATCATGTTATGACATTAGTTTTGCTGAGGAAGATACAAGAGTCCTGCCTGGTTATTCTATCGGGAGCTCGTTGCAGTGGGACATGGAGAACTTGCATCCCAGGTTCTCAGACAAGATTGAGGAATTAGCATTCGTTGTACCTAGAGACATGATTTTGACCAGGAATCCTAACACCATTGACTATTAGGTATGGAAACATGTGCAAACACTTACATGAGGCATGATTAATTAGATCAACACTTGCATTGTGAACAAATAATATATAATTTTAAGAGTGTGGCTCTTAAAATTATATCGAAAAACACGATACCAATATTCCTTTCCTTAGACTTTTTCAGTATCTCCCAATAGTCACCAAAGAAAGTCAAATTTTTAAGCCTCTCATTTAAATCACTACACGACTCACCACACCCTACCTTACCAAACACTTCTCCCGCTGTTTCTTCTCTCATCATCCGTGCTCCTACTTCCCTCTCCGTATTTTGCTGCCTCCGAACACCCTGCTTGGAATGTTCCAGCTTAACCCATTTTCCTAAACTTAGCTCAAATATGACCTTTTTCAGATGGCCTTTCTTAACCAGCAACTAAGAATTCATATTTCACTTAGTTACTGAATTTAAAAACATTTTTATAGTGCTACTGTGTATCAGTTATTGAACTGGGGTATAAATCTGATTACTTTTAATAAGCTCAGGAATGTTGGGAGACAAGAAAGAAAGTATTATTCTGTCAACTGGTATAGTAGTTTGATGAAGTACTATGAGAGTGTAGAGAACAGAAAACCAGTCTGGCTGATCTGTTGAGACTACCTACCTGTGGCTTCTTCACTGGTTTTCCCCATGGGCTAGTTTGGGATTATTCACAGCACAGTGTCTGAATTCTAAAAGCAAATGCCCTAGGAAAGCAAGGAGAAAGGCTATGGCATATTTTTAGTGGAAGGTCACATGTCCCCGTGTTATATTCTGTTTACTTACCCATGCACTCCCTAAAGTAACCCTTAAAACACCAAGGGTCTGTGAATTTGTCTCAAAACTTGTTAGAATTGGTGTGCCATGGAGATCATGCACATTTTGGAGATGGATTTAGGGGAGGAGATTCCTGAGGAATGGGATGGGTGGTTGCAGCCTACAGGAATGGAAAAGAGTACCAAGGCCCTGGGCAGAGAGGAGGAAGGAGAGCCCAGAGCAGCCCAGACCTGACTGGGGTTTTCTGGCAAAGTTTGGTATATTAAGCCTTATTTATCTTAATTGAGATGTGAATAATTAATAGTGTGGTAAAAAAATGAATTTTTGCTTAAGTTTTGTTATACTTAAATAATCAATCTGAATAAATAAAGCTTAAGCCTTATTGATTAATCTTTACTTACACTTGAATGCGAATGGACTTAAGTCTGCTTACTTGTGACAGGAATTTAATGGTTTTTAGTGAGCATTGTAGCTCAAGGGGCAAAGGAAGCGTTCAGACTATGAAGTTAGTCTCTTGGGGTTGGGATTAGGGGCAAAGGGTAATGTTTTGACTTCTGAGCCCATTAGTAAACCTTTTACTGTTTACATTACTTAGTAATTCAGTATGTAATACTCCTAAGGGTCCAAAATTTGTTCATAGACACACAAGTTTTAATTCCCTCTTCGTTACTTAATTAGCTGAGTGAATTCAGAAAATTATTGACTTTAGAACCTCCATTACCTTATTAACAAAATGGGAAGAATAATAGTATCTAGGATTAACTATGATCAGGTCATAATGTTCCTAGTTAACACAATTTCTTGAGCATTTGTTCTGCATTCAGCCTTTTATAGTTTATCTCCTTCACAATTTTGTGGAGGGTGGTCCAGATTCTCTATCGTCCTCCAGGTGGAACTCTTACCCTGGGAAATAGTTTTCATGCAGACTGGAGAAAAAAAATAAAGATATGTGAGCAGAAGCTTCTGTGAGACTGTGAGAGGAATTGCACTTCGGTCAATGAGTGGTTAGAAGAATCCGAGACCTAATAACCCAAAAGTATACAAGGACCCTCCAGTGTACTCAAGTGCTCCTCTGCGCCTCGCGTAATTTGGAGTGCCAGACGGCTATGCGGCTTGCATTGTGATGAGCATGGAGACACTGTGTGTACTCAATAGTCTCTTTCTGCAGGTTTCTGCCCTCAGTTAGGACTAGAAGAAAGTTTAAACCTCTAGACTTTCCCATGGGTTCAGCACTTACTGCAGACCGATTCCTAATAGCACAAGTATCCCAGAAATAATGCTGGAGAGCAAGGTGGGGCTGGGGAAGGGCAGTGGGAATTCCGTCCCTTCACTTGTTGTGATCCTGAGCACATGGCTTGACTTCTATGAGTCTGTTTTCTCCTCTGTAAGATGAAGGTAACATAATAATACCTCCTCACAGAATCACTGTAGGATTAAATAATTAAAGGACCAGCACAGAGCTTGGTAGGTCTTAATGTTATTTTTCCTTGGTTTCCTATTTCCTTATAGAACAGTCTTCCCGACAATTATGCATAAAGTAGAAACTTCCTACCCTTAGACACATCTGGAGCTGGAAGTTGTTGAGTCAGAATTATCTCCTCCTACTAGTTTTAGACTGTCCTCTCAGCTTCTGCTGGTTGTGGAGATGTGTAAAACCCAACTCTTCCTGCATGCTCAGTAGATTAACTTGCAAAACTTTGGAGGAAGAACATAAATATGAAATGCAGGACAGGCAGTAGTCTGAGAGATACTACATTTCTTGGGAGCTTGGTTTAGGTAATGAATCTACTGCTAGTAAGAAAAAGAAATGTTTTGTTGAAAGTTTTTTAGGGGGAGGGTAGGGGGCAAACTGAGCTCTTCCTCTCACCTTGTGATGCACTTTTAAGATGCTGTACCTTCCTGACCTGCCACTTTGGCAGCCTAAGCACTGAATTTTCACTTAAATCACTCAGAGCCACTCAGCCAGTCAATCCTTCCTGCCTTCCTGCCTGCGTCCCAGCTTCTGCTGGTGGTCTCCAACGTTTCAGCTGTGTTGTCTTGGGACCAGTGCATAACCAAGGCAATGTGAGACCATGTGATTCGTGTTAGTTACTATTTGGCGAATTGAAAAAATTGCTTGAAGTCCCATTAAAATGATGTGTGTATCCTTTAAACATTTTGTTTTCACTTGTAACCGTCAAGGGAATATTTAATCATCACTCTTTTAATGTAGAGCCAGATTTTTTTTTCTTTGACTGTGAGCCTGCCGATAGGAGGCCCTGTCCTCATACTTCCATAGACCGCACCCAGACTACAATGCTTACAATGTGCAGATTCGTTTCTTTAAGTCCTTGAAATCAAACCAAACACAAAATCTGCAAAACTTTTTATAGTTTTGCCTCCCGATTTTTTGAAACCTTTTCTCTCATTGCTAATTTAATTGCATTTAAAAAGAATTACTCAGCTTCTATTTAGTGTTATTGGTATAACAGCTCTCTTTACACACTCATATTTAATGGGTTTATATCATAGTTAATGAAATGACATGATTACAATATCAACTAAAGCAGAAAGAGATTGGGGAACAAACGCCACTGGCGAATTCACAACCTAGCTTTGGAAGCAAAAAACGTGCCGGCACATTTCGGGCAGCCTAACACAGTCCTAACTGTTGGGTTCAGTCGGCCTCAGTCAGCGGGCTACAGAGGTGAATGCTTAATTCAGAGAGCTGATTGAGGAGAAATTGGTTATAAGACTTGGTGCTAGATAAAGAGAATGTTGGACAAATACGCAGGCATTTGTGATGCAGCATGTGTGATAGGCTAGTTTAGACATACGTTTGTTTCTGTGGGCACAGGAAGGGCAGCTGACTCAACCTGGGGCACCAGGGAAAGACCCCACACAGTACTTTACACAGAAAAGGCACTTGTTTAACATCTGCCAAAGGAAATATCCGAGGATACCAGTTCTTGGGATTTAGGGTTTAGTTTGAATCAAAGAGGAAATCCGAGTCACTCTCCCTAAGATTCACACAGAGTTCAAGACTTTTCCTTCTCATCTATAAATTAAGTGATTATATGACAATTAATAATCCTATTTGCTGAGACTGTGAAAATGTGGACCATACCATGCTGAGTTTGCAATACTCAGGCCATTGGGAATGGAGCTGTTTAATAATACTGGAGAAGAAACATCAGGTGACCAGGGACTGGGAGAGGCTCTCTTAGCTTTGTTGCTCCCTTCGGCCTATCAGAACAAAGAGTGAAAATGGATGCAGCAACATGGTACGTGACTCAGAATGTTCAGACAAGAAACTAATGTGAAAAATGGTTTGTAAAAGTAGCTACTGCATTTAAAGAATTTATTACATGCCCAAAACTGTATTAAGTACTTTATATACATTATCTAATTTAATCTGCACAGTACCCCTACTAGATAACTACTATTACTGTGTTTGTTTTAGAGAAGAAGTAATTGAGGCTTAAAGAAGTTCCATAACAAGGGACATGTCGGACCCAAGTCCTTGACTGATGTCTTCCAAGGCTCTGTTCTTTCCAACCATTACACAGCCTCCCAGTGCTGAGAAACTGGTGAAGACACAGCCCCAGGTGCCTCTTCTTGAGGTGACAAGTTAAGTTGAAAATTATCATCCTACAGGGAGAACTTGGTTGAGGATTGGACAATCCTAGCAATGCTGATGAAGGGAATTTTAGGGAAATTTGGGGCAATTTGCTGACTCTTTAATAAAAGGAAGATCAGCAATGAATGCACAGAGAGGCAGTGTGGGCTGACTGCCAAATAGACTCTTAATCATCATGGCAATAGTCTATGTAGTCTTTCTGAGATGTGTATGTATAAGCACACATGTGATATATGTACATATATGATACATAACATATATGGTATCACACACACACACGAATGATAAGAAACTATACATTCTCATCCCAGTAAGTCATTCTTAGCTAATACTCCTCTCTTGTTTCAAAGTGCCATCAGCAGTCCTTCAAGGAGATGCCTGAGCTGGATAAGACCCACCCCATTTAATTCACCAAGCTTGCACTGACTGTTTACTCTGTGCTAGGTGCTGAGGTAGAGAGAGGAAGGGCCCTCTGCTTCTAACTGGAGAGACAGCCCCTTACATATATCATTTCAATGCATTCTTCTAACAAAAAGATTTTGTTGCCTGGGGAATCATGGAGGTACCCACTAAGCCTCTTCACTACCTTCATTCAATGAATTCTACATTACAAAACCACCACACTGGGACTCCTCAGATATGGTCAGTCCAGCTGGTGTGAGACATCAAACTGTTGAATTCATTCTATTGCAGGAATGACAGCTGGATAACTGCCCTCAGCAGCGTGTCACAGGCGCGACTGTGCCTGCTGCTGTACAGTACCCTTGAGTCCTCTGACCTCATGATCGTTCATAAAACAATGTTACTTTGCTTTTCATCATTTAATAAAGTCATGCAAATTGCCTTAAATTGCCATAAACTACAGCATGATGCTCCCAAACAATAAAATGAAGTTTCTGGTTTGGCCAAGTTGCCCCCCCTACCCCTGCCCTGCCTCCTGCACTCTCTTTCTCTACAGAATGAAACAGAAATTCATCCAGACTACAAGCAAAGAGAGTTGGCTTTATTGAATTGTTAGTCTCTTATGCTGCAAGGGAATGAGTTAAGGATGTGTTGCCAAGAAATAAAACAGGGGGACATCACAATTAGAGGTATGAATTTCAGGCAAGAAAGAGAATTGTTTCACCAATTTTTATAAGGCTCACCACCTGGCATTCACCAAAGCTATTTTGAGACTGTCCCTCATCATCCATAGGTATTAAACCAATGAGCAACTAGTTGCTTTTTGTTAGTATATGATCCATAAGTGCTCATTGAGTAGAGGAGTTACCAAACACAGAATCAGGAATCAGAGTAAATCAGATATTGACCTCTGCTTCTATGACATGGCTGTTATTTCAGGGGGTACCTTCAAAGTTTTTGTTATCCTGATGATATTGGGTTGGCCAAGAAGTTCATTCTTCTTTCCCATAAGATGGTGCTATTAGCACTTAGTTGTCTTTAATTTCATTTGAAACAGTTTTGTTAGATTGTATTGTGATAGCTGTCATGTCATCATATATTTAAAAAGCCTGATCAAAATTGGTGAATTTTTATATAGCCATTTTAATATTGAAGATGGAAGAAAATATGCAACCTTTTTGGCATATTATACTTTATTCAAGAAAGATGAAAATTCAACTGAAACACAATAAAAGACTTGTGCAGTGTGTGGTGAAGGTGTTATGACTGATTGAATATGTCCAAAGTGGTTTATGAAGTTCTGCACTGGAGATTTCTCACTGGACAATGCTCCATGGCTGGGTAGATCAATTGAAGTCGAGAGCAATCAAATTGAGACATTAATTGAGAACAATCAATGTTATCCTGCACGGGAGACAGCCACCATACTCAAAATATCCAAATCAATAAAGTTATTGGTGAAAATGAAAATCGTGTCTTTCATTTTATGGAAAAAACTAAACAAACTTTTTGGCCAACCCAATATTGTAAGCATTCCATCCAAACTCTGAAAATGGATTTTGAATTAACTTGGTTGCATTTGCCAATAATTATGAAGTCTTCCGTGATTCAAAAGCATTCTGTTCCAAAGGACATGGTTTAGGTGTGGTGCTTTGTTGTTCTAATTACTCTGAAATTTCTGAAAAGGACAGTCCTGGGTAATAAGTGCCACCTCTGGTGCAGTAATCAATTCTGTGTTTCATGTAACAGGCTCTTTCTGGAATGAAAATGCCTGAGGAAAGAGATGTTTTGGAGAGGAATCTGTTGTGCTGACTGGCTGCCAAGCACACAGCCTGCTGCAGATGGAAGCAGCCTTGGGGGGGTGGTGGTCCCACGCAGAGGTAGAATTTTGAATCTGAGGTTGAGGTCCTGGCCATAATTGAATGGACAAGGGGTAGGTGTCTGAATTGTGGCAGCCTGGTGTAAGAGCTGTTCCCTACTTGGGTGAGGGTGATTATCTTTGACAATGATAAACTGAACTATAGAGATCTTTTCCACTGAGGAGTTGATTACGAGATGGAGAGTCAGCAGCTGTCATCGGAAGCAGAGAACAAAAAGAGGACATAATGAGACTTATAAACAGGCTTTATGAAACAGTAGAAGTCGTCAGCAAGGAGCCATGAGTAAATAGAAGCTGTGGGTAAGCAGAAGCCTCGAGAAAGCCAGAAAAGGAACATAGTGTCAAATAGGATAGCAGGAGCAGAAGAAAAAGAGAGTGTTGAGTCGCTAATAGCCCAGTATCGGAGTCAAAGGGCCTGGTTACTGAGGGGGCGACAGGAAACCTTGGTGGATGGGGCTCTGTTGAATCTTCAATGATCTAGGCTTTCAGCAACGTTCTAGGTGAAGTCTGGTTCTACTGTTGAATTCCCATATTCCTTATTTCCTTTTGGAGGTAAGGTAATTAGAATGAACTAAAGTAGAGGGCCTTGCAAACATAGGAGGAAGGTGGCTTGAATAATATTTCAATGATGAATCAGTTTTTTATTCCTCCAAGTGGATATTACCCTTCCATTCTAATCCCACTTATGGCATTCTAGAAAAACCTTTTATACTCCCAAATAATCTACTAAAATTATTAAAAATAACAGCAACAACAACAATAACACAGATTTAGCTTTTTAGTGGAGGCTGACACAAATGACCTCTTATGTCCTGCTACTACTGACTCCTGTCAATACATATAGATAGCGAATAGCAAACCAGGTGCTTTGTATCCCACATTGCTACTCCCACAAGAATCTGCAAAGGTATATATTGAAAAAGTTCTATTGCATATTGAGGAAGCCCTTAGAGAAGACTAGTGAATTGTCTAAGTGTACCCTACTATTAGGAATCAGAATGGGGGTCCCTTGCCCAAGTCTGCCTGGCCCAAAGTGAGTGCTCTTCCCACTAAACTTTACTGCCCAGCTCAGACCTGACTCTTTACGAGGCTTGGCATCCCCACAATAGTCATGCTCCAAAGAAAACAGATGTGGAGGGCAGAGATGAAAGTAGACATTGCAAGGGCCACTGAGATCAGCTCCAAGTTGGGAGTGGGCAGGCAGTGGGGCCTGCCATTCCTGATAGATGACTGCCACTTCATCTTGTGCAGACATGGTTATCCAGAGCGGGCTGCCTTTATAGAGTCGCACAGCTCAGTCAGGTGTTTTATTGCTGGTATCAATTTAATTTATATGTAAAAACACAATCAGTTTCCTTTGCCCTGTGAGAAATCTGACAGAAAAAAAAAGTGACAGATGGCAGGAAGAATGTTCCCCAATTGTAGTGTGGATCATGGAAAATTGGACAGTTAGTCTATATTGGTATTTCTGGCAGAAATCATGGGAAAGAGGGAGCTATACACTGAAGCCTCGTTTGTCCTGTTCTTCAGAATAAGCTGTCTCAGGTGGAGGGAGGCTGGGGGAGATTGGCTAGTGATGAAATATGCCAGTGCGTTCATCAGGATTGACAAGGGTCCCCATGACAGAGATTGTGCTTCAGTGGGTCTGTGGAATTGGTTGACGCTTCTACAGGTCATGAGGCTTTGTCTCTCTTAATCAGAGGCTGCTAGATTTTGCTAGTTTGGGGCTAGTCCCAATGATAAAAAATAGTGTTGAGCAGGAGAGGACCGGTATGGACCAGGCGCTGCTCTAGGTGCTAGAAACAAACGGTTGCAGATCTCAGGGATGGCAGTGGGGAAACTGTATGAAAGGGAAAGAGCACTGTTAGTATGATCTTAATTCTCCAGAGAGAACCAGCCTTAAGAAAGTTCAGTGGCCCAGATTCAATTAAAGATCTGTATTCTCAAGCCCTTTCTACCCCCATCAACAGTTGGGAGCAGAGCCTTTACACTTATCATAGAAGTGGGGCAGAAAGGAAGAAGCCGAGTCTTTTCCCTGAAGGAATTCCCAGTCTAGTAGGAGTGATAGACAATTAAGCCTGCAAGTATAACAGAGTGTGATGAGTGTTATAATGGAGCTACTAAGGCGATTTCCCTTGGGGTGCCCCTAGCAGGCTGTAATTACTGCTAC
>PVJI01006673.1:25749-84663 GCA_004026765.1 Micronycteris hirsuta | reverse complement strand
TCAGAACAGCATGGTATTGGAAAAAATAAACCCAGACACACAGATCAGTGGAACAGAATAGAGAGCCCAGAAATAAACCTACATGTTTATAATAATATTTGACAGAGGAAGCAAACACATACAATGTGTGAAAGATAGTATATTCAGTAAATTATATTAAGAAAATTGGACAGATATGTGCAGAAAATTGATATTAGACACCACCTTCTTACCACACACACAAAAATAAATTCAAAATGGATTAAAGATTTAAATGTTAGATCCAAAACATAAAAGTCCTAGAAGAAAACAGGCAGTAAAATCTCAGACATTGCTAGCAGCAGTATTTTATTGGACATATCTCCCCAGGCAAGGGAAACAAAAGAAAAAAACAAACAAAAGGGACTACATCAAACTAAAAAGTTTTTGCACAGCAAAGGACACCATCCACACTTGGATTTTAAACATAAACACTCACTTTTTTTTAATAAGTGTTTTTATCTCAGTGATTGTCCCAAGACAATCTCAGACCCTTAATTTGCAGCCTGAACCCTTCTAATTTCACAGAAAGTGTTCTTAATGATCTGCATCTTGAAACAAATTTTAACAGAAAATGAAGAGAATTCCTGTCCTTGGACACTAGAACAGGAAGAAGAATATACATATCTCATCATCATATCAAACAGAGGAATCAATGCCAAAAATGAATCAGGAGCATAGTCCTGAGACAGCGCAGGGCAAGTTTTCGAGAATGAGCAGGACAATGGGAAGCAAAAGTGAGAGGAAGATAACTATCTCCCTCCCACTCCCTCAAGATAGCAGTAGTGCTTCATACTTACTGAATCATTCTCACCTCTGCTTTTCTTCCTGGTGATAATTTCTGCTATGTTAGGTTTGGATTATGTTTGGGATATAGCTTCTTCATGGGTGGAACTAAATACATCAGTTCTCCTCCAATACAACATAGATCATAGATGTTCTTAAAAATCAGTACATTATGCAAATAAATTCACACATAAAAACCACAAGTGCTATGGAGAAAATGGGGTGATGGTTGCAACATTCAAAAACACAAATAAATACAAAAAATACGAACCCCTAATAAGGCAATGACATAGTTTCATATGTTTAAGAAATATATAACTATGACCATAAATAGGGTGCTTTACAATGGACAAAAGCTAAAGTTTGCTCGTGAATGTGGATGTCAGAGGGTTGCAGCTTGTGGGTTATTATAAATGGTGGAAAGAAGATTATCTGGAATTGGTTGAGATGTTATAATATCATATCTAAATAGGTATGGTGCTTCATACATGTGGTGAACTGATGTAGATGACTGAGGAATCATGTGTACATTTTATATATACTTTATGCAACCCGGTTTAGTTAGGTGTATTTCCTGCATTTACCTAGTGTTTCTGGAAGTCAAAATCATACATTCGCAAATACAAAATTCACATTTTGTTTACATTGTCCCCTAGTATATCTTTTACATTGTAAAATATCACGTTTTCAAAACAAGTATTCTAGCAGAACTGCTGTAATCTGCACTGGTTTTGAAGTTAAGATTTAAAGAGGCCTTACCCAGACAATTGGTTTTTAAAAGTCTTCAATAAGCCCCTTCAGAGCTGATGCAGTTCCATCAGCAGGTTTATATCAGAGATGGTACCTTTTGTTGATTAGAAAATAATGCCCCCTCTCTAGGTGCTGCCCATTGAGTGAAAGGATGCTGGATTTCAGGTCAATTTTTCTTCTCAACCACATTGATATTATGCTAAACTAAAGTGAACTTTAAAGGGTTAGTAAGATAAAAATTCACCAATTGCTTTGCCAGAAGTTCTATAGTTTAATAACAGTGTTTTATTTCTTTTCAGTTTCTATGGTTGTTTGTTATAATGGCTTATAAAATAACTTACTCTACATAATTTTATATTGTATTAAATTTATTAGGGTGACATTGGCTCATAGGGTCATATAGGTTTCAGGTGTACATTTTTATAATAGATGATCTGTATATTGGGTTGGGTGCCCACCACTCAAAATCAAATCATCTTCCATCACCATGTAATTGACCCCCTTTACCCTTTACTACCTCCCACCCCCTTCCCTCTGGTAACCACCATGCTGCTGTCTGTCTGCGTCTATGAGTTTCAGTTTTATGCCACATACGAGTGATACCGCATGGTTCTTAGCTTTCTCCTGACTTATTTTGCTTAGTGTAATATTCTCAAGATCCATCCATGTTGTCGCATGGCTCCAAAACATCATTGTTAAAAAGTCCTAACCTACTTAATATGATTTTATCTTCTAAAAATGGAAGAGAATCCCATTAAAAGGAAGCCTAGATAGGACATAAAAAGCATAACTGTAAAGAAAAAAAATCAATGAAACTTGACCAAAAATAAAATTTCTGTTAATTGAAAGAGAGTTTAGTTGAAAATCTATTAATGTACCAAACATCACATCAACAAACTAAAGAAAAATCATATAATGTAAGTAAAATAAGAAAAACTTCTGACAACATTTAATACCTATCATAATAAAAAATCATAAACAAATGAGGAATGAGAGGACTTCCTCAACTTGAATAAGCTTCTATAAAATACTTATAGTCGACACTGTATGTAATAGAAACTAAATACTTTCCTGCTAAAATGAGAAACAAAGATATCGTTCTCAACACTTCTATTAACATCATACAATTAATTCAATAAGAAAAAAGTAACCCAGTGGGTTCTGGCCACGATGGAAGAGTAGGTAGAAACCCTTCGTTTCCTCGCACAACCAAAAGGAGGATAACAACCAATCTAAAATCAATAAACAACCAAAAGTGCCAGAAAATCAAACTTCATGGAACTCCAACAACCAAGGAATTAAAGAAAAAATCAACCAGAACAACCAGACCAGTAAGGCAGCACAGCGGCAGGCTGACTCAGAAAAACCCAGGCCAGGCAGCAGACCAGGTGGGTGGGGCTGGCTGCAACTAAGCTGCAGGCTGTGTGGGCATGGCTGACTTAAGGGGAAACTGAGACTCAAAGTTGACTGTGGACTACAGCGGTTGCCACAGTGGCAGAAACTGCCAGTCTCACACCAGAGTCCATTGGAAAGTGCACTAGAGATGAGCAGGCCAGTTACATCGTTCTGTCTCTGGCCCCTCCCCCACAGGCGGTGCCACAGTACAGCAGAGAGGGTTGTCCTGCCCAGGTGAATACCTAAGGCCCTGCCCCCTTACAACTTACCAAGTGTGCCGAGACAAAGAAATATGGCCCAAATGAAAAAACAGAGCAAAACCTCAGAAAGACAACTGAGCAATGAGGAGGTAGCCAACCTATCTAATGGGGAATTTAAAGCCCTAATAATCAAAATGCTCACAAATCTGATTGAGCTTGGTTGAAAATGAAAAAACAAATGAAAGATACCCAAAGTGAAACAAAGCAAAATATTCAGGGAACCAACAGTGAAAGAAAGGAAACCAGGACTCAAAGCAACAATTTGGAACAAAAAGAAAAAATAAACATCCAACCAGAGCCAAATGAAGAAACAAGAATTCAAAAAGCAAAGAGACTCTTAAAAACCTCTGGGACAAACTGGATGTTCCAATATCTGAATTTTAGGGGTACCAGAAGGAGAAGAACAACAGCGAGAAATTGAAAACTTATTTGAACAATTAGTGAAGGAAAATATCCCCAATCTGGTGAAGAAAATAGACTTCCAGGAAGCCAAGGAAGCCCATAGAGTCCCAAATAAGTTGGACCCAAAGAAGAACACACCAAGGCACAAATCATTAAGTTACCCAAGATTAAAGATAAAGAGAGAATCCTAAAAGAAGCAAGAGGAAAGGAGAGAGTTACCTACAAAAAAGTGCCCGTAAGGCTATCAGCTGATTTCTCAAAAGAAACCTTGCAGGCAAGAAGGGGCTGGAGAGAAGTATTCCAAGTCATGAAAGGCCAGGACCTACATCCAAGGATCTCTATCCAGCAAAGCTAGCATTTAGAATGGAAGGGCAGATAAAATCCTTCCCAGATAAGGTCAAGTTAAAGGAGTTCATCATCACCAAGCCATTATTATATGAAATGTTAAAGGGATTTATCTAAGAAAAAGAAGATAAAAAATATGAACAGCAAAATGAAAACAAACTCACAACTATCAACAAATGAACCTAAAAAATAAAAAAGAAAAACAATGAAAACATAAATTAAGCAAATAACCAGAACAAAAACAGAATCAGAGAAATGGACATCACACGGAAAGATTTCAGTGGGGAAGGGGAAGGGGAAGGGAGGAATGGGGGGAAAGATACAGGGAATAAGAAGCATAATTAGTAGGCATAAAATTGATGGGGAGAGATAAAAACAGTATAGGAAACAGAGGACTCAAAGAACTTATATGTATAACCCATGGACACGAATTAAGGGGGTAGAATGCTGGAGGGTTGGGGGGCAGGGTAGAGGGGAGATAAAGGGGGAAAATTGGGAAAACTGTAATAGCATAATCAATAAAAAGTACTTAAAAAAGAAAGAAAAAATTAGGTGGAAGGATTACATACTGTAAAGGAAAAAGTAGCACTGTATTTGTTTCCAGATGATATAATTGTTTATATAGAAAATCCATAATAATCATCAAAAAACCTCCTAGAACTAATAAGTGATTATAGCAAGGTTGCAGGATATAAGGTTAATAGGCAAAAAACAAACAAACAAAAAAAAAACAACAACAAAAAAACCCACACAATCATTTTTTCATATATCAGCAATAAACAATTGAAATTTAAAAAAAAAACAACAAAAAACATAGGACGAGTTCTGGAAAAGGTGGTATCTTAGGCAGACATGGCTCACCTCTTCACACAATCACGTCAAAATTAGAACTAAAATATAGAAAAAACATCACTCAGAACCACCAGAAATTAAGTTGAATGGAAGTTTGACAAATAAAGAATTAAAGAAACCACATTCATCCAGACTGGTAGGAGGGGCGCAAATACAAAACAGACTGGTCCCACACTCACATGTGGTGGATAAAATTTCAGGAAGGATATCTCAGGATCAAGGAGTCCCATATCCACACCAAGCCCTCCAGTACCAGGAAGATAAGTCCATACAACTTCTGGCTGCAAAAACCAGTGGAGATTGAGTTGGTGGAAGAAACTTCTTGAGCCCTAATCAGTTCCTCTTGGGGAACACACACAGGGACTCACCTACTCAGACTCATTCCCTCTGAGTTCCAGCACTGAGGTAGCAGCTTGAAAGGTACCAGTGGCATACAGGGAGAAACTGAAGTGCCTAGCATCAAGGGGAGCAGAGGCCATTGTCCCTATTCTGAACCCTCTCCACACAGATACATAAAGCCAGCAAGCTGGTGCCATATCCAAGACTACATCAACTTGCTAATGCTGTTTGTTCCACCTTGGAGATACCCAGACACTCCACCCCACCCAATTTACAGGCCCACCCAAGCTGCTTTTCCATGTGAATGGCTGGTCTTGGCTCATGGTTCACACTTCCTAAATCCTCTCAAACAAGCAACAGCAGGCCTCAGTGATCCCTAGTGCTGGGACTAGCAGCAACCAGCCTTGATTCACAGATTCATAGCTAGGCCACTCCTGGGAATCTCCAAACCCACTCAAAAAGCATCCATTTAAGATTGCTTTATAGCTCAGGCAGGGTGGTCCCAGGCAAAACACAGTGTAGGGCTGACCTTCCCCTGCCCCACCCACGAAACCCCAGAGCCTGTCCACCCAGTGGGCAGCTATAGACCATGTCAGAGAACCACCACCCTGTCCATGCATAGCTGATTCTCCATGGAGGGCATAGGCTGGTGGTCAGTGGTCACAGCCAGTCCTCGCAGCTGACTAGACTGACTAAATCCATCCCATTTATCAGCCAACAGCAATCAAAACCTCAACTACAAGAGGAGGGTGTACTCAGCCCACACAAAAGGCTTTTCCTGATATCCAGCTTGGGCGATAGGGGAGGCTGTGCCACTGGGCCCTCCAGGACACCTACAACATTAGGCCACACTACCAAGACACAGAGTCAAAGCAGCTCTATCTAATACATAGAAACCAACACAAGGAAGCTGCCAAAACAAGGAGACAAAGAAACATGACCCAAATGAAAGAACAGATTAAAACTCCAGAAAAAGAGCTAAACAAAATGGATATAAGCAATCTCTCAGATGCAGAGTTCAAAACACTGATAATACAGATGCTCAAAGAACTTAGTGAGGACCTCAACAACATAAAAAAGATCCAGTTAGAAATGAAGAATACACTAATTGAAATAAAGAACAATTTACAAGAAAAGAATAGTAAAGTGGATGAAGCCAAGAATCATATAAATGATTTGGAACATAACTAAGCAAAAAACAACCAATCAGAAAAAGAAGAGGAAAAAAGAATCCAAAAAAATGAGGATAGTATAAGCCGTCTATGGGACAACTGCAAGCATTCCAAGATTCACATCATAGGGATAAGAAGGAGAAGAGAAAGGGCAAGAAATTGGAAATCTATTTGCAAAAATAATGAAGGTAAACTTCCCTAATTGTGTGAAGGAAATAGACATGCAAGTCCAGGAAACACAAGAGTCCCAAACAAGATGGATGCAAAGAGGCCCACTCTAAGACACATCATAATTAAAATGCCAAAAGTTAGATATAAAGGGAAAATTTTAAAAGCAGCAAGAGAAAAGAAGTTAGCTCTGGCCGGTGTAGCTCAGTGGCTTGAGCACGGAATGCGAACCAAAGGGTCTCAGGTTAGATTCCCAGTCAGGGCACATGCCTGGGTTGTAAGCCAGGTCCCCAGTGGGGGCTGTGTGAGAGGCAACCACACATTGATGTTTCTCTCCCTCTCTTTCCCTCTCTCTAAAAATAAATAAATAAAATATTAAAAAAAAAAGAAATTAGTTACCTCCAAATGAGTCCATATAAGACTATCAACTGATTCCTCAAAAGAAACTTTGAGGTTAAAAGGGATTGGCAAGAAATATTCAAAGTCATGAGAAGCGGGAAGCTATAGCCGAGATTTCTCTAACCAGCAAAGCTGTCATTTAGAATTGATGGGCAGATTAAGAGCTTCGTAGACAAGAAAAACTAAAGGAGTTCATCATCATCATCAAACCATTATTATATGAAATGTTAAAAAAAACTTGTTTAAGAAAAAGAAGATCTAAACTGTGAACAATAAAATGGCAATAAATACGTATATATCAACAATTGAATCTTAAAAACAAACTAGCAAACATGAAGAACAGAGACAGAATCATGGATATGGAGAGTATTTTGATGGTTGGCAGATGGGAGGGAGTATGGAGGATTTGGTGAAGAGATGAAGGGATTAAGAAGTACAAATAGGTAGTTACAGAATAGCCATGGGGATAGCCAAAGTACAGTGTAGGAAATGGAGTAGCCAAAGAACCTATACACATCAGCAATGGGCATGAACATGTAGGGGGGATTGCCTGAGGGAGTGGGGGGCTAGGTGGTGGGTGACTAAGGGGGAAAATCAGGACAATTGTAATAGCATAATCAATAAAATATGATTAAAAAAATAAAAATGAAAACATAATATCACTTCATTAGCACTGAAATGTGAAATAGGTATAAATATGTAAAAGATCTATATGAGGAAAACTGCAAATTTTTAAAGAAAGAAATCAAAGAAGTGCTATATAAATGGAAAATATTTCATGTCATGGAGAGGAAGACTCAGTTCCTTCATGTATTATGAAGATATCAGTTCCTTCCAACTTGATCTATACATTTAATGAAATCCTAATCAATCAAAATCCCAGCAAATTACTCTGTGGATATCTGGAAACTGATTTTAAGGTTCATATAAAAAAGGAAAAGACTTGTAATACTCAAGACAATATTGAAAGAGAAGAACAAACGTAAAAGACTGAAACTACCTGATTTTAACACATTATCAAGCTATCATAAAACATTGTAGTATTGGTGAAAGAATAGATCAATAGATCAGAATAGAGAGTGCAGAAATAGACCAAAACAAATGTTGTCAACTGATATTTGACAAAGGAGGAAAACAAAAGCCTTTTGTTATTGTCTTTTTTAAATTTTTATTTTTAAATTACAATTATTGGGGTGACAATGGTTAATAAGATTATACAGGTTTCAATTGTACATTTCTATGATACATGACCTGTATATTGCATTGTGTGTCCACCATCCAAACTCAAAATTTCTTTCATAACCATATATTTGATGCCCTAACCCTTTGCATCTCTCTACCCCCTTTCTTTCTGGTAACTGCCATGCTACTGTCTGTGTCTATGAGTTTTTGTTTGCTTATTTATTTATTTATTTTGGTTTGGTCATTTATTGCTTTAAGTTTTATATTCCACATATGAGTGAAATCATACGCTTCTTCTCTTTTTTGTCTAACTTATTTCCCTTAGCACAATATTCTCAAGATCAATCCATGGTGTTGCAAATGGCAATATTACATATTTTATTATGGCTGAGTACTATTTCATTGTATATATGCACTGCATCTTCTTTATCCAATAATCTAGTGAAGGACACTTTGGTTGTTTCCATGATTCAACCACTATGAAAAATGATAGAATGAACACAGGGGTGTATATATCTTTGTGAATAAATGTTTTCAAAATTTTTGGATAAGTAACCCAGATAGGAGTAGCTGGGCCATATGGTAACTGTATTTTTAATTTTGGGGGAAGCCTCCATACTATCTCCCATAGTGGTGATACCAGTTTACTCTTCCACCATTAGTGAATGAGGAGGGTTCCTTTCTTTCTACAACCTCTCCAACACTTGCTATTACTTGTTTTATTGATAATAGCTATTCTAACAGGTATGAGGTGGTATCTCATTGTAGTTTTGATTTGCATTTTCCTAATAGCTAGTAAAATTGACTAACTTTTCATACATCTGTTGGCCGTTTGTATGTCTTCTTGGGAGAAGTGTGTGCTCAGGTTCTCTGTTCAATTTTTAATTGGATCATTTGTTCAGTGTTGAGTTATATGAGTTCTTTATATATTTTGAATGTTAATTGTTTATCAGAGCTAGCTTTTGTTTGTTTGCAACAATATTGTCTATTGGTTGCTTTTTTGTTTTGTTAGTAGTTTCTTCATGGTGCCAAGGTTTTCAGTTTGACATAGTCTCAATCATGCATTTTTGCCTTTACTTCCTTTGCCTTTGGGATCAAATTCATGAAATCTCTAAGACCAAGGTCAGTAAGTTCAGTACCTATGTTTTCTTCTATGTAATTTATTGTTTCAGATCTTATATTTAAATATTTGATCCATCTTTAAGCTGTTTTTTTTTGTTTATGAGGACAAACAACAGTCTAGTTTCATTCTTTTGTATGTAGCTTTCCAATTTTCCAAGCATCATTTATATTTATTTTTCTTTTTTAAAAGATTTTATTTATGTATTTTTTAAAGAATGGAAGGGAAGAAGAAAGAGAGGGAGAGAAACAACTATGTGAGAGAGAAATATCTATCAGTTGCCTCTTATATGCTCTCCAGTTTGGAACTAAACCCGCAATACAGGCATGTGCCCTGACCAGGAATCGAACTGGTGATCTTTTACTTTTTGAGATGACACCCAACCACCTGAGCCACACCAGCTATGGCTCCCAGCATGATTTATTGAAGAGGATTTCTTTTTTTCCATTGAATGTTTTTTGCTTCTTTATCAAAAATTATTTGCACATATACAGGTGGGTTTATTTCTGGGCTCTCAATTCTGTTCCATTCATCTGTGTCTGTTTTCCTGCCAATGGCATGCTCTTTTCATTATAATAGTATTGTGGTATAATTTGAAATCAGGGAGTATGATGACTTTGGCTTTGTTCTTTTATTTTTTTTTTTTCAGGATCATTTTGGCTGTTTGGGGTCTTTGAATTGTTCCATACAAATCTGGCAATTTTTTTTGTTCTCTTTTTCTAAAAAAAATGTCATTGGGATTTTGATGGGAATTGTATTAAATCTGTACATTGCTTTGGGTAATGTGGACATTTTAACTATGTTGATTCTTACATTCCATGACATGGAAGATCTTTCCATTTCATAGGTTTTTTTTCAATCTCTTTTAATAATGCTTTTCAAGTTTCAGTGTGCAGGTCCTTCACATCCTTTGTTAAGTTTATCTCTAGGTATTTTATTCTTTTTATTGCAATTGCAAAATAAATTATTTTTTCCATTTGTTTTTCTGAAATTTCATCGTTATTATACAGGAATACAGTGGGGTTTTGTATATTGATTTTGTATCCTGAAACTTTACTGTATTTTTTCATTGCTTCTAATGGTTTTTTGATGGAGTCTTTAGGATTTTCTATATAAAGAATCATGTCATCTGCAAAAAGTGACAATTTCACTTCTTCGTTCTCAGTTTGGATGCTTTTTATTTCTTGCTCCTGGCTGACTGCTGTGGCTAGGACCTCCATTACTATGTTGAATAAAAGTGGTGAAAGTGGGTATTCTCTCTTGTTCCTGATCTTAGAGGAAAATCTCTCAGTTTTTCACCATTGAGTATGATATTAGCTGAGGTTTTGTTATATATGGCCTTTATTACATTGAAGTAGTTTTCTTCTATACCAATTTTATTGAGTGTTTTAATCATACATGAATGTAATATCTTAATGAATGCTTTTTTATCCTGCATCTATTGATATAATCATAGGATTTGTATCCTATGTGGTATATTATATTGAGTGATTTGCATAAGTTAAAGCATCCTTGTGCCCCTGGAATGAACCCCACTTGATTGTGATGTATTATGTTAAAAAATCTATCTCAACACATAATGTTAAAACAACTGGATTTAAATGTGAAAAATAAAAATAATCTAGATACAGATCTTATAACTTTAACAGAAATTAACCCCAAACACTGTGATATTGCAGAAGTGCAATACTACAAAACTCCTAGGAGAAAACACAGGAGAAAATCTAGGTAACCTTGGAGGTGGTAATAACTTTTTAGATACAGTACTGAAAGCATAATCGATGAAATAGAAAATTGGTAAATAGCATGTCATTAAAATTACAAAGTACTTCTCTGTAAAAGATACAGTTAAGAGAATGAAGACAAGCCACAGTCATGGAGATAATTTTGCAAAACTTATATCTGATAAAGGAATGATATCCAAAATATACAAGCCTGTTAACATAAGATTGTATGTGTTCTATGGATAAATTAAAGATAAATGATCATAACAATATTGAGTCTTCAGATCCATAAACAAAGTATATCTCCATTCTCTTTGGTTTTCTTTACTTTTCCTCAGCAATTTTTATAGTGTTCAATGTGACAAATTCTCATATATTTTGTCAGATTCATGCCTGAGTATTTCATATATTTTATGCTATTGAAAACAATCTAAAATTTTTATTTTAAATTTTATTTTAAAGTTGTTTATTGCTAGCATTTAGAAACACTATTTTAAATTTTGATACTGTGTCCTTTAAAAAAAAAAGAAAGGATCTACATTAGCTGGTAAACATATTCTTGAAGTTAATATGAAGTCAAGACATTTTAGCTCTGGCTGGGGCTAAGTTGGCTAAGTTGGTCAGAGTGTCATCCCATACACTGAAAAGTCATGGGTTTGATATCCGGTCAGGACACATGCTTGGGTTGTAGGTCGAACCCTGGTCAGCGTGCATGCAAGAGGCAGCCAATCAACTTTTCTCTCTCTTTCTCTTTCTCACTCACTGTCTCTTCCTGTCTCTCTAGAATCAGTGAACATATCCTCAGGTGAGGATTAGAAATATATATACATATGTTTATACACACACACCCACACACACATATATATATTAAAAAATACATTCTACAGTATTTCCAAAGTCACAACTTTACAATTTTCACACATCATAGAGATGATTGGAATATTTTTATGATAATTAATTTCTAGGTAGTACACTTATATTAATATAACATTTTGTTCAGCTATTTTTCCCAAGTGAAAAAATATAGAAGTTTGTACATATTTTAAACATCAAAGCTCTATACAAATACCAATAAATAGACACTACTAAAAACACATTTGAACAAATGAATAAATAGATGACTACAGTGATGAATCCTTAAAAGATCAACTCTGAATATAGAAAATTCTAAGCTGTCTGCCACTGTAGACTTTAGAATATGCTCTGCCTTGTTAGTGACAACTCAGATGTTTAAAAGCTTTCCTAACATCAAGCTGATCAACAAAACGAATCACATTATTCGTCTTTGTCTTAAATGAGTATAGATAGAGTGACCAGTGGAATAACTTTCTAAAGAATGTAGACTGTTCACAAACTTTAATATCTTTATTGTATTTATTGAAGTAATAACATGAATTTTATTCCATAATTTTCTTGGAAAATCTGAATATAACATATCTAGAAAATTTTGAATGTGAAGGTGATCTGAGATCACCTTACTCGGTTACTGTGTGATCTTCTGGATGATGCCATCAGTCAGTCAGGCAGTCTCAGCTTTTTTCTTCATAATTTCACATTCATTCTTTCTGTAGTTGAGCTCTCAAAGATGCCAAGAATTCAAGTGCTGGGATTTCGTCCCGCAAAATCCGTGGTGACCGCAACCGAATACGTGAATGAATCTCACACAGAGACACACTTGGAAAAGGAAGTCCAGGGCCATGGACCCTTCCCTCAGTGTCTGGGAAAGGGCCCCGAGTGTAGCCTAATCCAGCTTTTATTAGGAAATTCAGGACACATTAGCATTGGAATGACCATTCATCAACTATACGAAGAGCAGGGGTCTACACTAAGTGGTAAAGATATATTAGAAGGGAGTAGATAAGCGAACTGTTTATTCAGCAAGGTAAACATTAGGGCAGGGAAGAATCCCAAGCATCCATTAACATAAGCCCCTTGACTCCGGGGAAAGGGACTCAGCAAGATAATAAATTTTAAAAAGCATGTTAGCCAAATTTCCCTTCAGAGAATTCTTTTTTCCATGGACATGAATCACGCTGGCCGACTCGGGAGTAATTTTTCCACACGGAGTCACGCTCAACACGCATGAATTTCCGGAGCTATGCTTCTCCATGTATGTAAAAAGAATCTCTACATTCAAGACAATGGATTTTTGTGTGTCAAGGCGTACAAATAACTCCACTACCTTATGAGAACTTTTGTCTGAGAATGGATGAAATCTCTGTCTACTGGCATGGAAGTGAATCAGATATTGAAAGATTGTTAGGGAGAGAAATTCAGACCATGTTTCTCACCACACTTGCAGGAGACAGAGGGGGGGGGTGAATTTTAGCAAATCCTCTGCCTTTTCATTTTGTTTATAAGCTTAATAGAATCAGAAGAAGACTCTACCTGGGAATCCTTGCAGATTGTCAAGTATATATTTCACAGAAGAGTTCTTCTTGCTCAGGATAGGTTTCCTCAAATTGTTGAGTATTTGTGGTTACTCTTCAAAATCTCCGCTTCATCAATCATACTGGTTGTTTGCAACACACTATTGTTTCTAATAAAAGATCTGCTTTGCTGAGTTTAAGGAATTTGAGGACAGGAACTTCATCCAAGCTATTACATTTGGTCTCTTCATAGGCAGTTCTCTCCAATGGTGAGAATCAAAGGAGTCAGCCTTGAGAAACAGCCTGTTAGAGGGCATAGCACAAGAGGATTGCCAAGTTCTCACTATTTATTATGTTATCCCATGTTTAATAGAAAGGATCCAATGCTACTGAATTAATAAGTGATTTATGAAGATTTAAGCAAGCAGTTACCAAACAAGAAAAAATTTCAGATGTTATATTTCTGAACCTTTCCTTCTAATCAATAATGCTTCTGTTAAATTTTCAACAAGAACTCTATATTTAAACCAACATAGGGTTTTGACTATGTCACTGAGTTTGAAGTGTTCTGGCTGCAGATAGTATAAAAATAACTTCAAAGCATTTATGTCTTTTGAACTCAACCCCAATAGGATTATTAGAGGTGTTTTCTTTCAAATGTACTATATTTTAGAGGTTACTTATCCTTAGTCCTCACATAGAACTCAAATAATAGGAAATAATTCTTCTGAGTTTACAAGTGCTGAAATAGTGTTGCTATGTATTTCCAGCCTTTAATGTGGGAAGGAGACCAACCTGAAAGGCCATCAGTCTACTTGTGAAGAGAGTATATTAGCAAAATTTCAAAATAGGTCAGGGAAATTTTGGTTCAATTTCTTTTGTGCTCCTGATAGAAAATGGTAGTGCTAAAGGTGACATTGGGAATCATGAAGTTCACATTTTTATTTGAGAAATGAAGAAGCTGAGAACCAAGGAAATTAAATTTTTGTGACCATATTGTTACTGCTTATTCCAAACGACATGAGTAGAATGTTAATCTCTTGACACATGGTCTAGTACCTATCACGTCAAACTGCCTCCTGCAAACATTCTTTGTTCTTCTCCTTCTCTTTCTCCTTTTATTTCCTCTCACTCCTCAAGTTCAGCTGTTCTGAACTGGTGGTGACTTTGTTCCTCAGGAGGCATATTTGGTTCTTATGCCTCCCTACATAAGGAGGCAGTATAAAACTGCCTCCCTATGACAAAGAATTATCTGGATCAAAATTCCCATAGTGCTCAAATTCATAAAACCTTCCCTAGTTATATTCTGCAGTGATTTAAGGTGAGTATAATCTAGAATAGTTTTTTTAAGTAGAGTATTCTATATTCTTAATGACCTAATATGCATAACTCCATATGCAAATAAAGCAGCATTTTATAGATTTATTTTATAAGCTTAAGTCTATAATCTTTACATAAGATGAAGTCATTCAATGGAAACCAAAGTTAATGTGTCAGTGACAGCCAGTGTGAAAACACTTGGTATCGAATGAATTTTAGTACTTTAGTTGTTTTTCATTACTATTTGAAAAAATGTAAAAATATGTTTAAAAGTAAAATCCAAATCAAACATTTTTAAGATTCTTTGATTACCTCTAAAGAGCACCAGAGTTCTATGGACAACGATTTGCTCTGACATATTTGTTATAACCCCAAAATAATACCATATATTCCTGGTGTTAGCATATTATTTTTCAAAAAGTGAAACACATGACTTTATACAAATATAAAATTAACATGCACCAAAAACTATTTTACCAATTAATGAGAGAACCAGTAAAATATTAAAATTGTTTCAAAGGAGATTATGAGTAACAAGCAAGCAGGAATTTTGACAAAGCAAAGCTTGGTATAGTATTCTATTGGGCAATAAAGTTTAACATTTGGGGTCATCTTGCAAAAGAAAGGAAATTAATTATATTTCTACTCAACAAAATTCATTTACTGTCTTATGAACAAAAAATCATTGCAACTTAACCTCTACCCCAATTGACACGTAAAATAGCTTAGATAATAGACTGTCAAAGGTGCATACAGCCTCAATAATCCTTGGCCAGGAGGTTGGCTAAGCAAAGCCCAGCACACTGCTGAAAGACACCTACTAATCTCTTTGCCCATTTCCAAGTCATAATAATTTTCTCTGTCAGTACTAAAGTTTCTGTATAATGAAAAACCCTTATTAGAGTTCAGACTTATTTCCAGATTTTACTTAAAGATATCACTCTTCAGAGACATTGAAATAAAGAAAAAACTGGCCCGGCTGGTGTAGCTCAGTGGATTGAGCGTGGGCTGGGAACCAGAGGGTCCCGGTTCGATTCCCAGCTGGGGCACATGCCTGGGTTGCGGGCCAGGCCCCCAGTGAGGGCCATGTGAAAGGCAACCATACATTGCTCTTTCTCCCTCCCTTCTCCTCTCTCTGAAAATAAATAAATAAAATCTTTAAAAAAAGAAAAAACTGACAGTAACCACAAGGGAGAGGGGAGAAGATTACAGGGGGAAGGGGAAAGAGGAAGGGCCATTAAGGAACATGTATAAAGGACACATGGAGAAAGCCAAAGTGGGGTAGGATCAAGCCTGGGAGCGGGGAATGGGTGGGGTGGAGATAGTGGTGGGGGGAAAATTGAGACAACTGTATTTGAATAACAAAAAAAATAAAAACAAAAAAATAAAATGCAGAGATGTGAAAGTTACAACTTCAATGAAATATAAAGGTAATCTAAAATTTCCTTCTGAATCACATTTTAATTATTAAAAATAAAATGTTTGTTTAAATAAAAAAAATTCTCACTCTACCATTTTGTGCCACCTAACCTCCAAACACACACAGAGTTCTATGTCTAAGAAGTCCTATACAGTTAGGTCAGCTGAGTCTATGCTTTTTAGACTTTACTTTATAGAGAGGAAAATGTTAATTACTTAATATAAAAATAAACCAGGAGAACAGGTTTTTCTCACTGATTGCCTGACTGTTTTCTGGTACTTGCAGCTGAGAGGAAAATTAAATTATCATCACTGATTGGAAGTTCAATGCTTGTTTTTATTTGGGAAGCAATCTGGAAACGGAGATGCTATTAGGCAGAGGATAAAATGTGATCTCCATGTTGAGTGCTCTGCATGCCGATCTGGAAGGGTGTGGTGGTATTTGTAGAAGAGAAATTCTTAACAGGTGATAAAATTATGTTGGTCCTATTTCTCCATGGAAAGGCAAAGAAAGGGTTCATTTTTATAACATATTATCTGATTAAAGAGAAACACTTTTTTTTTTTTCACCAAAACTCATAAAATGCAGAAAAGTACAAAGAACACAAAATATACCTTAGATTCCCAGACCCACAGGTAAATGTTAATAGTATAAGTTTCTTTCCCCCTCTCTCTCTCTGTCTTCCTCTCTTTCTGTCAATTGTACTTCTTTTTATATACATATTTATTTATTAAACATTTCTAGTTTATATTGATAGGGGACTCAAGAGTTGGGAAATTTTAGTTTCAGGTAAAAAGTTATAAGCCTAGCAAGTAATATATATGTTAAAGCCTTTGTTTGAGAAACTACAGATAAGGTCCATCTTGGCTCCTGGGAAAACAGCCGACCTCCTGGGGCACTGCTAAAGATTACTGCCTGGGGACAACTGGAGGCATCAGGGTCTTTGTTCCAGGGAGAGACAGACTACCACCGACCCCTGGGAACAGCTAACTGCCCAGGACAGGAATGTTGCAGCTTCTTCCACCTAATCCTCCCTGAATCTCAAAGCCCTCACTACACCTTGTTTATTCCCTGGTACAAAAACATTGGCCTGGAAAGAAAAGACAAGATGGTCTGTTAGGGGATGAACCCACCATCTTCTCAGATAGCCAGCCATCTGAATAAAGCGCCCATAAAGATTCAATCTCTGTCATTGCTTATTGGGTTTGGTAGTGGCAAGTAGCCCGAATGCCAGTCTCTTTTCCTGTTACAATATCACATACATAATTTTTAGTAATTTGCTTTTACACATAATGACATATATCCTTCCAATATGCTTAAACATTTTTGCAACTTCATTCTAAGTGGGTATATTAATTTTATTATAAACAAATAAAACAAATTTTATTAAAATTTTGTTATAAAGTTAAACACAATTATAATTGCTTGCTTTAAGCTTAATTTTGGGATATATGTAAAGAAAATTTGAATATTTTTTGTATTTATTGTTTATTCAGATAGGTGCCAACAGAAGAAAAAATACATGCTTTATTAATCAGCTTTTAAAAATTATATCTGTTTTATACTTTCTTAAATAAATCATTGGCTTTATTATTAGCTTCATTAGAATTTTCATAGGTGATTCTAACAGATATAAAATGAGAAAGTCTTAAAGTTGGTAGATAATTTACAGAAATTGTTATATAAGCTACATAGTTCATTGTGATAGTATTTAATTTTCTGACTTCAGATAGTTTCACACAAAGTTGGGCCAAATAACTGAAATTGTACTTCTAGATTAAATTCCATTATCTAAAAGATTGTTCTATAAGAGAGGTCACTAAATAATATGTGGTTTACAATAAAATATTAATATAAAAAAGGAAAGACATTACATGTCTTAAAATTAATGAAGGTAAAAACTATTTTCAGATTCTAAAAACAATGTTTGTTGGTGATTATTGCTTCTTTAGAGATAAGCCTGAAGGTGGAGGGTTTGGGAATTGAAGAAAATAACCTGAGAATAACAAAGAATATTTTCTCATTTTATTCTTCTGCCCTCCCTTACATTCACTTTATTAAATACACAGAGTGCCTCTGATTTTTTTAACTTTCTAATTGAACCTCATACCTCATCTAACACAATATTGAAAAATTACAGCTTTATAATTTTTAGCATTCAAATACAGGGTTTATTTTAAGTAGCTTATGCTAACTTTCTCCTTTATGATGTTTGTGGGTTGCATTTTCTAAGGGAACTCACAGGAGGCATGAGTCAATTCCATCTACAATTTTTTTTCTGGTGTAAAATACCAGTATAATTTATTTTAATCAATGTAGCCCTCAGCCATTTGAAATATCTTAAGGGAGAGGAATGAAAACCTCTAGAGAACAAGAAGACTGAAAAGTGTGAATCACCTACATTTCTCATTTACCCATGCTAATTAAGACCAAGCATTTGAAAGTTACCATCTGAAGGAAAATTAAGCCAATTAACACACTGATGAAGATAATTTTCAAAATTCTATCAGGAGGCAAAAATCTTCACCAGCCCTTCTTATTCCTACTGTGGAAATAATTTTCATACAGTCTCTCAGCACTAAGAACTTAAACGAGTGTCACGCCAGTTCTGTGGGTTCTAATTGCAACTTTTATTTAAATTCTGATTTTCTGCCCCACAGTTCCATTTCTGATTGGCTGGACCTGATTGCTTTCAGACCTGATTAGATTTTATTTGTAGGTCCCTGGAAACTTGCATGGATGAACATTCTCCACGTTTAGAGGAAAATCCTCTAAGATCTAGCTTTTCTGTGTCAACTGGAGCATAAGAAACACTAGAGGTTCTTTGGGAAAGAGATTAATTTGGGAGCATTAATTACCAAATAATTAATTATACCCTATTTGTAAGTTACTCATAAAGATGTACTTTAAAATCTTAACCTGTTTCTCAGATGAATACATTCCTCTTTAGTTTCAGTATATGCAGCATTTCATCTTTTATTGTTTTTCCTATGCCTAGAGTCAGCTGTTATAGAAAAAAATACATTATAGTAGAAATGCCTTTACTAACAAAAATGAGCAAGTTCCTCTGCCCATTTCTTGGTAAGCTCTTTCCTTGCTTTGAATAGGGAAGACTGAATGGACTAAAGATAAATATATATAAAATTATATATATATTTTTTAAAACCCTGGAGTTTTTAGACATATATTTGAGTATCATTATTTATCTATTTAATCATTTTAATATTTCAGACAGCAATGAATAAATTAAAATAAAATATAAAATAAAATTTGTTATTTCACATATGACCCTGTTCACACTTTTACGTTATCTGCAGAGCCACTCTAGGCATTTTAAGTTATCAGCCTTGCTCTAGATTCTCCATCACAGGGATACACTTCTACTTAGGCTTGCCTGTTTCCAGCACAAATACTTTTGGAAAAATGCTAGTACCTTTCCTCACTGAGGAAAATAAACCAACAAGAGTTTCCTTGAAATTAGAGATAGAATATTTCAGGACTTTTTTTTTTACACAGCAATATTCTGATTTGTATTCATTTAATATTTTGATAGCATCAAAATATTTTAAAATATTCTTTAAAATAAAAAGCATAGGCAGTTTGTCTATAATACTACTATATCAGAGATGTTAAAATAGACTTTAGAAAAACTGTTTTTCCCAATTAAGCATTATGATCACATATCAATGGAAATAACAACATTTCATCCAATTATATTTACCATTAATGATAATTTATAAAAATAGTGGTTCTTATTGTGATAGCAGACTTAAGAGTTGGAAAATTTTAGTTTAAGGTAAAAAGTTATAAGCCTAGTAACTAATGTATATGTTAAAGCTTTTGTTTCAGAAACTACAGATAAGGCCCATCCTGGCTCCTGGGAAAACAGCCGACCTCCTGGGAAAACAGCCGACCTCCTGGGGCACTACTAAAGATTACTGCCTGGGGACAACTGGAGGCATCAGGGCCTTTGTGTTCCAGGGAGAGACAGACTACCACCGACCCCTGGGAACAGCTAACTGCCCAGGACAGGAATATTGCAGCTTCTTCCACCTAATCCTCCCTGAATCTCAAAGCTCTCACCTCATCTTGTTTATTCCCTGGTACAAAAACATTGGCCTGGAAAGAAAAGATAAGATGGTCTGTTAGGGTATAAACCCACCATCTTCTCAGATCGCCAGCCATCTGAATAAAGCACCCATAAAGATTCAATTGCTGTCATCGTTTATTGGGCTTGGTAGTGACAGGCAGCCCAAACACCGATGTCTTTTCCGGTTTCAATTGCACATTGATTCATGGAAAACATACCCTGAAAGACAGTCACACTCGCCATTTTGGTTGGATCAGGGCACCACAGTGCACTAGCACACTTCTGGAAACAAATGGTTTCTTTTCCTAAAAGCATGCTGCAAACTCCTTTCTTCGTGGTGAGTGTGGAAATGTCTACAGGGGTGTCTTTGCTGGTTGGAGTTATTGTAATGAAATCTGTGACACTCAATCGAAATAACTGTGAAAGCCCAACAAAAGCCATCAGGTATTTAAACAGACACTTGAGGCAATGTAACTATTCTATTACCAGTTTACTACAAGTCAGTTGGCCTATGCTACCTGGGGCATGGACAGTGAGCCATCACATCCAGGGTCTTTCACCAGGAAAACTCTTCAGGCAGGGCAGTTGCCCCTCTTCAGTCTCTCTGGCTTCTCTCTCAGTGGACCTTTGATTATCTGTTAGCCCCTTTCTTTAGTGAGGAGGGCTATCACAATAATCCAAGTCTATAGAACAAGCTCTATTTATGTGTGGTTGGGCTTGTACATGCTAGGGATTCTGTTTTAGGATCCTATATAACCTATATCTTGGAGATGACTTTCTTAACCCCTTCTTCCAATCAACATCAGATTGGCAAATTCAGAAACATCTAATCACAGTGTTAACCCGAAGGATTGATCAAACAGAAAGAGAATCATTTGGGGACAATAACTATGTAGTAGAATAAAATTTATAGGTCTAAGTGAGGCTTAGCTTCTTGCATTACCTCATTGACTCAGTGGAGAAGTTAAATAGACCAAAAGAAAGAGTCCAGCTCTTGGGCTGAGCTCTGTCATAGATTTTTGACATTCAAAAGAAAGAAAGTATTTTTGACTTTAAGAGCCTGGCCATGTAGAGAACAAAAATGTGTTTTGTTACAAAATCTTAATTGTGAATATCAAGGTAATGTTTTGAAAAACCCAACCATGTCTTGTATTAGATTTCCTAGAAATAGACTCCCACTCAGATAATTGCCTGTGTCAGTTTCACTAGGGAGCACTGTTGAGACAAATACCTTAAAACAGTGAGGAGAGTAGGACTGGTTTGTGACAAGCTGACCTGCAAAGTGCTTGCAGCTGAGATTCCCCATTTTTACAGAGAGATCTCAAGTTGGGGAGCCCTTCACAGTGATTCCAGTCTGAGGTGAGGACTCAGTGCATTTGTGTGTAACCCTTTACTGGTTAGTCACCGGCTCATACTACAACTAAAAGGTTTAATCCTTGGTCTGTAACTTTCTCATGGAACATTGTTATGAATTTTACTAAATTTAAAGGGGCTCTTCTTGTGATATATGAGGTCTGTCCAAAAAAGTCCAGCCATTGTTAATATAACAAGAACAGTTTGTGTGACATCAGTATAACCTGGGAGTCAGGGAGAGTGGACTGCAATGCATACATGTGAACAATGATGACTTAATTGTACTAGTGAGTGGGGCAGTAGATGCCATTGTGTGAGCATGTGTATGTGGGGCCATTGCATTTAAAATGACTGAGCAAACAGAGCAATGAATCTGCATCAGGTTTTCCATTAAATTTGGACATTCTTTGTGGAGACTATTTGGATGAATCAGAAGGCTTTTTGGGGACAATGCAATGAGTGCAGCACAAATGAAAGGGTGGCATGAATGCTTGAAAGATGGTTGAGAATCTGTTGAAAGTGATCCATGATCTGGAAGGTCTGCAAAAAGCAGAACACCTGGAATGTTGAATGCGTGTATGGCCTGCAATCAACAAAAATCTGTGCAAGGTCGCAAGGTGCCTACTTTGAAGGGGACTGAGGTATCATTGTCCTATGTACAATGTTTCCTGCATCTTGTATCTCCTTCAATAAATGTCTCTATTTTTCACAGTACGTGTCTGTATACTTTCTGGACATACTATATATATCCCTTTAAATGGTTTAAAATGAGGAAGAGGGGCATGGGGGTAAAGAAGGTTGTATACCATGCAGATGAGTAATACTTCCATTTAAATCAAGCATAAAATTATGTGGCTGGTTAAAAAAACTGATCAAGTTCTGTATAATAGATGCAGAAAAATCACTTCATATTGTATTTAGATTGATTTGGACGACAACAGAAGGAGAAATATAATGTAAAATACCATAACTTTTACCACCCATTAGTGAGTAATACACTACTACATATAGCATATTTACAGTAGAAAGGAGTCCAGATTTGTCCCAATTAACCTTGTAACTAGATATATTCCAGTGCTTATTAGTGACAGTAATGAGATGCAGACAAGACAATGCATTAAACATCATTGGCATATAAATTAAATTTGCATACAGTTTAAAAGAAATAGATACTTTTATGTACTGGACATGAAAAGAAATTATTAAGAAGCCATTTCATAAGAAAAAGCTAATTAGAAAGAAAATTCAATACTTTCTCTAGTGCTCATCTCCATCAGTGTTGGAAACAAGTTTGACCATGAACTAAGAAATTGTTCTTATTGAAATTACTCTGCAAGGTATGAAATTAATTTTATGATTGTCCCAATGGAAGCTACAGTAGTTACGAATACTTATATGCCCATTATCATTTTCTTCTATATTGGCCTACATGTTAATTTGCTTAGGTTGCTATCTAAAGCTTATAAGTAATTTAAAATAGATCTGCTGTCTTTACAGCAAAATAATGATAGAAGAATGAGATAGATATTTGCTATACACAGAATCCAAACTCAACAGAAAAAGATGTAAAATACATATAGGAAGACTGTTTTTAAAAGGTCATTTGTAAGAACAAATTATTAAAAGGTAGTTCAGTGTCCAACATTTAATAACATGACTCTTGTTCAAGATATTTGGTAATTAGCTAGAAGGAATCCAGGGGAAATTGGGGCATTTTATGGTTACTTTTCATAAGATAGTATTCCATATCTCAGAAGCAGTATCTATATTTTTTTCAGGACTAAAGACAATTGAAATTTGATTAAGACAGTGACCTTTCCTGACAGTTTTTAGAAAATATTGCCATATCGAAAGGCTGAACACAAAACTGGGTCTTCCTAATTGTTATAGGCTAATAATTACCACTTTTTTTTCTGCCAGATTTGACTAAAAAATCACATCCAATTTTATAACAATAGCAGCAACCAAGAAGGAGGAGGTGCTCCTCCCACTCACCCATGCTATAAACATCAAACAATTAGGTTGGCACCAACATTAAGTACAATAGTGTCAAAGCCACCATCAGAAATCAATCAAAGACATATTTCTTTTATGAATTTTTTAATCACAAAAACTCTGAGAACCAAAGAGGGAAAGCAAGCTTCTAAACAAAAGTGATATTAGTAACAGCAGACCCATTGCCAAAGGCAACATGCATTTGACAGAAGATGAGATGATGACAGATGAGTCCTTGTTCTTTGTCTAAATTTTGTCTACAAAATGAATTCATAATATCTTAAATATTAACAGCCATTTTTTACTCACCTTTGTTCTATAAAATGGCAGGGGGCTGTGTTGGCAGAAGTCAACAGAGGTGTAATTTCCTCCCTTTCCCTCTGTGATCCTCACCATTTATAGCTGACAGTAATTGTTATAGTTCATCTCCCCCAATCCCATTCTCTTCATCATATTTCTCTATATTCATGTATCTTTTCCCTTCTCTTCTCTCCTGTTATAAAGTTGCAGTTGTCTAATTTCTGCCACTGGGACCATTAATTTTTAACTGATTTGAAATACCCTTTGACATAAATCATGTTTCAAAATTTGTATTTTTTCTTTGAAAAATAATTTTTCATATAATTCAATTTTAATAAATTTATTTTTTAGTATTAAAATTTTTCAAGATTTATCTAGTGCAACCTTCTCATTTTATAAATGAGAAAACTGAGATGTGGCTTAATCATGGTGACCTTCACCACCTATTATGGGCATGGTTTCTAAAACTATTTGGCAAACTCCTTTCAGTTGTATTTTGCATTCTAATTTTGATTCTCTCAAAACCTCATGGGAAAACCAGGTTTTAGTTATCACTGATTTATAGATAAGGAAATGCAGGTTCAGCTCAGAGAAAATAATTAATTCACCCAAGGTTACACAGCAAGTTGCAGCCTTGCTGACCCCAAGTGTAACCACCTCCCTATGGGGTGTCCCTCTATTGTGATTGCAGAGTAGGTGGGCTATTTATAAAAATATAAATTCTCATTTTATATTTAATAGTCATGTTGTTACTTTCATTTTTAGTAATTTCCGTTAATCCCAAAATTATTAAACTGATCACTTTGACAATACATCTCATTGGATTTATCAGCTCTATGAATTTAGTATAAAATGAGCCAGAGTTTGTTTCTCCATACTATGCCACAGGATGAGCTAAAATAACCCCATGATAATGGGTTTTTGCATGATACAGTCCAGAGCAAATCCATTTTAAACCGGTCAAAATTTGTGCCCCTCACACAAGTCTTTATAAATTGTCTAATAATCAGAAACTAGACCTTTTCAGAGAGCTCTCAAAAGAACGAAATTATATAAGACAAATATAGGTCAGATATCAAAAATTATTCTGTTATTCCATTTATAAAGCGCTCTTCTTCAGAAGATTGGAATTTCCCTTCTCTCACTTTTTCTTTGCCTGATAAGCTTCAGAGCAGTTTCTACAAAGGACCAGCTAGAAAACAATATGGAGCGTCAAGCCACACTATGTTTAGACAGACTGTAAAGGCAACAAAAGGTACAATTAACAGAAGTGACCTAAACTAATAATGGCAGAGCTACTTATTATTGAATCATCTTCCTCTAATTTTAGAAACTTAAGAGCCTTTGTTCTCTATTGTCCATATTTTAATTAATGCCTATTATTTTCCCTAAATAGTGACCTCTTTTGACATGCTATTTATACACACAATTTCTGAAAATATACAGAATTTGCCTGGCAAGCAGAATCTCCACAAAATGTTTTTGTAAGAAATATCAGTTTCCTTTTGTCTCAGGGATGTCTTGAGGACAAATTTGTAGTTGTTCTCTCTTGAGGGTATTCTAGCTTTCAGCTTCTTTTTATGTAATTTTAATATATTTTATATATTTTGATTACTCTGCTAACATTTTCTGCTTCTACAATTAATTTAGCTTCTGTAGGAATAGCGTACAAGGCACTTCAGTTGGGTGCTGATTTTACTCTTTTTGGCTTTTTTCAGGGTGCCTCTGCATATCAACCCTCTGCGCAGAGAGAATGTTTTTACAAAGTGTGTTTACAGAGAATGAATAGGAATTATTGTCCAGACTGGAGGAAGTACAGTCTAAACGCCTGTTGAAGCAATGGAGTTCAGAGGAATAAAGACTGAACATCAGAGCAGGCTACTACAGCGGGCTGAAGAACCTCCATTTGTGGATGAGATCTACAATTATGATTCTCAAGGAGGTTTTTCAGGATAAAATTTAAAAGACACCAAATATTTGACATCTCTGTTTGATGTTTTCATTGTTATTTTGCCAGTTTTCTGAAGTTATGAAAAATAGATTTTGAAAGACTTACTTTTAGCATATTTTCTTAAGAATTGCAGATTCTGTGTTTATGCCTTAGCCACATGGCTAAGTTGCTTAGAGCATCATTCTGTATGCCAAAAGGTTGTGGGTTCGATTTCTGGTCAGGGAATATATCTCATTTCAGGACTTGATCCCTGGTCAGGACATGTGTGAGAGGCAACAGATCAATGTTTCCCTCATATTGATATTTCTCTCACTTCCGCTCTATCTAAAATCAACAAACATATTCTTTGGTAAAAGAAAGAATTGCAGATGCTGTGTTTAAAAAATAATTATAACCTGTAAAGTTGAAGATGCTGTCATTCCCAAAGGTGACTTTCCATGCCTCAGTTTTGACTTGCAATGTTTTATCCTGTAGTTGGTCAAACTAAGCATTTCCCCCCTAATTTCTAGGAGAAGTGATACACAGGAATATTGATTATATGTTAAGAACACCTTTATTGAGCATAGTAATTGAAATACCTTACTTCATTCAGGATGCCACCAATTGCTTACTTGTAGGTGTATAAACAAAGCCCCATGGGCTTCAAAGAAGACTGAAACCTACCAACTATATTCTATTTAACCTCTGCCATGTCACAGCAGACACCTCATTCTGACATCAGTATAGGCAGAGGAGATATAGTGTTAAACACCATGAATGTGCTAGTGATCACTACTACTCAAGTCATAGTCAGAACCGATCAATCATATCTACTTGTACCTTATTGTAAAGCAAACGGTTCTGCACCATTCTTTACTGTACGAACTTGGTGACCACTTAGTAGACTGCCAACTCTATACCCATTTGAATGTTCTTTTGCTTCTATCACTTTGCTTACTGAAAAATTTTCCTCAAAGTTTAAGGAAAAAGTGAGCATTTCACTCTTGTCTTTAAAAAAAACTATCTTAATGATCAAGTGTTTTGATAAATATACCATATATTAAGAAAATATTTGACATATAATTACAGGAAGGGCATCTGTCTAATACAGCTAAACTAAGATGAATGTGCGATATAATGTGGGCTTAACTTCTACACTACATCACATTCAAAGAAATCTGTCTAATTACTTTGGTAAGATAAGTCCAGAATGGTTAATATGTTTTTATATATTCAATTTATGAAGTTTAACTACTTCTTTTAATTGTGTCAGTGTTGAATTAGTCTTTTAAAAGCTTCCCCTCATTAACGTGAAAGGAAATTGAAAGGAAAAATGAATGGAATGGGTTGCGAGATCATTAAAATTATTCAAAACCAGGAGGAAATGTCTCTTTTGCTTCCAAACACACAAAGTACTTTTTGGTACTCATTTCACAGGTACATACATTTTCCATCATTATAAAGCATGAGAAGAATCATTCTCATCATTATATATATACTGCCATATTCTCTTAGCAAAAGAACCAAGATTTAAATATTTCAAAATAAACAATGAAGAAAATAGTTGTTGATTCTGTTATAATGAACATGCTGAATGTTTCTTATCTAACTAATGTTTCTATTATAGGTGTAGGAAAGTTCTGAATTGATATATTAAAACAGACTCTTCTAGAAAATGAAATTCCTGTCCACAAATCAAAAACTAGTTAACTTATTTAAAGTCCTTACGTCTAAAAAGACTCAAATCTAAGCCACCTAAACAGACTGAATCTGGCAATTAAAATGTAAAACCTCATTTAAAAATGAAACCTAAATCTCAATAAATCTGCCTACTTTAAACTATTATGCAATATTCTGGCCCTTGTTAGCTTTGAATACTACATTTGTGTCACCTGTCCAGTCTAGACTTATGCTACTTTAGGTAGATCAAGGGCAGCCTTCGAAGGACTAGAATCCAGTTTGGGAGGGGTGGGGGTGGAACAGAGGGAAATTCAATGTTGATAAATAACCTCTGTCACAGATTTCAACCCGCAAAATCCGTGGGGGGACCACCCCAATCGCGTGAATCAATCTTACCCAGAGACACGCTTGGAGATGAGAATCCGGCAGCCACGGGTCTTTCCCACCACCTCCATCTTGGGAAAAAAGACCTCGTGGGTAGGTTAGCCAGGGGTTTTATTAGAGGCTTTAGGACATATTTACATTGGATTGATTATTCATGGGATTAAGCAGAACAGGGGTGGGATTACTCATTAGCAGGGCATTAGGATGTAAATTCAGGTCCGGTGGCAGACAGGACCAGGGTAATATAATATGCAGGGCTCAACAAGCCAGAATTTTTTAAGATACATCTTTGCCAAATTCCTATTAGAGAATTCCCATTCCACAGACATGATCCACACTTGCCCACATGGGAATCACACGGAGCTGTGCTCAAAACGCGTAAATCCTCAGGAACATGCATGTTTACACACGTGTGGAAACATCCCTACAAATCTCCATGGTCCTGGCCTCTTAGATGTAATAGTGAATGAAACAATGTTCTGGCCTCCAGAAAGTACACGCTCTAATGAGTGGTTATAATATAAAGAGATTTAAGGCAGAAAATGAAAGGTGCAAATTTCTCTGGAGTTTGAGAAAAGAGATATTGTTATTGTAAGTCAGTTCTAGGCCTTCACCTTCTATAAACAAGCCCGTATAATAATTTGCAACAATAATTTCATGGTAACTACTTCTCATTTCTTTTTATGACAATATGGACAGGGTTAGTTATAATTGCATAAATTCAATTTGTTGCTTTGTTTTAAACTACAGCCTCACAAAACTGAAGTGACAGTAAAAAATTATAAAATTGTGAAGCTTGAATTTTGTTTTATTGCCCCTTCATAATCTCATTACCATATGAAAAATTCTAAAAAATCTTGCAGTCAAGAAATCTGTTTTGCCTTAATTACCCCAGTGTCTCTCTGACATGTTTGCTCCTGGATCTCCTTTTCTTCTTCTCAAGTACCTTATATTTAGACTTCATGTGAGTCGTTTTCGAAGCACATCTTAGAAAACAGATGACATATTTGCTTTCTATGTTCCCAGTGTTCATGGTCAGTGACTTGAACTTGTTTTTCAAAGACTGTCCTAGCGGATGAGAAGCCCAGGAGAATGGTTAGGGAGTAGGGTGAGTGACAGTCAAAGCATCAGGACCAAGGGTGATGTCACCTTCCTTACTGCAGCTACAGAACAAAGAGATTACCTGATTTAGCAGAATAATGCATTTACCTTGGTTGAAGACAGGTTGTAAAACAGATTCACAAGCAGGATCTAGTAATGGAGGTCAAATGTAAATGCCAATAGTACAAGGCAAATGGAGATGTAAAAAGACATTTGAAAATCAGATGGAGAATAGTTCAGGGAGAAATTATTTTTGAGTTCAAAAGCCTGATGCTTGAGTATCAAAAGCCTAGTATCTGTAAGACGTAATCACACCATGGTTACATTATGTCTTAATTCACTCTGCCAGACTGTACTTTTCTAATTCCTTAAGCCAAAAATAATAATAAAAGCAGGAATGCATTTTAAAATATTAGGTCATTACTGATATATTAATTGTGCATTCATTTGAGTTTTGCTTCCAACGTACATGAATGATACAAATAGCCCCTCACTTTATGGAGGAGGATAAAAGATGTTACAGAGGTTACATGACACAGACAAAGTTATATGGTTTTTGGGGACAGTGTTGGAACTAGAAAACAGGTGTATAACCTTCCATGGTCAGCACTTAAATGATTAAGATTTTTCTTCAATTCTTTTCTTATAGGAAAGCAATCTTAGTCTTTTGAAACCTTTATTCTCTCTCTTAAGTAATTTTGCTTTGTGTGAAGTTAATTTTATGTGCAATGATTTTTAAAATTTAATTATATTTCATGAAATTAATCTCCAAAAAAATTAAAACTTCATTCCCAAATTATTGTGTCCTATGTATTACCATTAATTTATTACAATAAAATAAATTTTGGAGGAAATGTTACAAAACAAAATAATGTTTGGTACCAGTAATTACTTTGGCTCATCAGAACACAGGCTTGTCACAATTGTCTCAATTATATGACCATTTACATTTAGTATTACAATGTTGCTCTTAGTTTGTCATCTTAATTATTGTTTTCTACTTGTCACATTTGCTCTTTGTTCTGTTTTCCCTCTTCTTCTGACTTCTTTTGGATTGAGTTTCCTTTTAAAATTTTGATTAAGCTTCTCCATCTGCCTATTAGCTCTTTAAGCTGTATTTAACTTGCTTTATTTTTTAGTGGTTGCTCTGGGATTACAGACTCATCTTTAACTTCTCAACAGCTACCTTCATAGACAAGCAATGGCAATTTTCATAAAAAGTAAAAATCCTCTTTGGATTTTTCAGTTAGCAAAAACAAGTAGTACTAATGAAAGTTTTTATAAAGTGAAGTGGCATAATGCATTATGCCATTTCCACTTACAAAGGTTTCATATGCATGCTCTACTTCCGGAGAGAGGGGAAATCAGTAATATTATATCATATCACACACGCTGTGAAATCTCTCATTACTCTCCCATCATCCTTTGTGCTCCCGTTGTCATTAATTTTACTTCTACATACGTTATAAACCTCTAATGCATTATTGTTATTTTTACTTCAAGCAATTATTTTTAAGACATTCTATTTTTTTCATCAATATATTGCCTTTATAAAATTGTTCTTCACTAAATAATACATGTGAAATATAAGTGACAACACAGTGACCAATAGCTCAAGAATTATAAGGTGTTCAATTGAATAACAGTATTTCTTAAATGTAAATAAAAGTCACATTAAGACAAAATATTTAGTGGTAAAAATAAAATCTGCCGTTCTCTTTAGATATAAAGATATGACTAGAATGCATTATTTCAAGATTTATTTGCTAGTATTCAAATGTCAGAAAAATCTAGTACACACTAGTCTTTATTATAACTGTTATTCCATCTTATGATGTAGTTTTCACATCATAAAATGGTCTTGTTTGATGAGAGAGGTGTGGGTTTAGGGGGAGCAGAATCTCCCATAGAAAAGAATGCTATTGTTTTTGTTGTGCTTGATGGAGAAGAGGAATGGGTGGTCTGCTGGTCTACAATGAGTTCAATGGACAGGAGTCTAACTTGAAAACCCACCTCACTCCCAGTACCCGCTGAAGCCTTCATCCCTTGTTCATTTATTTCCACAAAAGACTTGTGGGAAACATTGGATGGAAATAGGTGTCTCTCTTCCTGACAACCCTGGGAAATAAGCCTTTCTTTGGTGAAAGGCATCCCTCATCTCCATGCTGCTCAGGGCTCACTTGAGATCATAAGTCCCTTCCAGCGTGAACTTGCGAAGGTGCAGCTTCATGTCATACAGATCCATTATGTCTGCGCTAGTTCACTCGCTCAGCTGCTCATAGGTGATGGCCTTTTCCAACTGATCCAGCCCACTAATGTCTTTCCCGCAGTTGTATGAACAGGCTGAGGTCACAGCGCTTGTAGTAGAGTGCAGGTTGACAGCCTGTGGCTTTTCTGTGTGAAAAAATGGGAAGCTTTTCCTTCATCAACATCATTTGCACCAGTTTTCCTGTAGTCTTGTTTATTCTGAAAGGCTTTTCCATGGTGTCTTGGACTGAGAACTGATGTTCTCAGGTTTCTTTAAAGTATAGGGCATTCACCAGAACCATTCTGGTTGCAGAATCCACTGCATCATCAGGTAAGAGATTCAGGATTTTTCCTTCAATCCGGCTTTTCACCCAAGAATTGATCTCCTTTCTGATTTGATCAGAAACTTCCAAAAAAAGAAAAGACCTTGGCTTTGTACCAAAGTATGTTTTCATGTCTTCTAAATATTTATTATGAAAGGGATAAGTTTTCTCTTCATATATCCTGTTGGCTGTTTTAAGTACATAGGCATTACTGGGACTGCTGATTTCAGAGATGAGTGTCCAGAAATCCAAGTGTATTTTTTCAACCTTCCCCAAGCTGAAGTTCATTTCCTTTTTTTTTTTCCACTGTCAGGATAAGATTTGATGTCCTGATCTCTGTTACATTGACGTACCTAGGCTATTTGGGCTGCAGTGGTACCTCTGGTGCCCAAATACACCATGACCAAGGAAGTCGAGATGCCTCAGGGAGAAAATAAAATATTTTTACCCTCAGCAGATTCAGTTAGCTTTTTGCTAACTTCCAGGGCAAATTGGTTGATTGACTTTTTTAGAGAATCCATTGGGAAGATCTGGGCTCCAACAAAGGAGGGCAAAGTGGACTAGAGACGCTTGGGCTGGCAGCTCTGGGGTCAGCTGCCAGGATCCCTGTGCTGGATCATTCCCCGCACTGTAGAAGCCATCTTTATAGGGCAGAGCATACATCTTTGAATTTTTTTTAAGAACAACAATAAAAAATAAAATAAAATAAAAAATTAAAATTAAAAAATGATATTTTAAAGACCAAGAAAGCAAGGTCTTTTAAATTGGCCCCTTTAATGTTGCCTTAAGAACAAATCTGTTGGCAACAAATTCTCTCAGATCTCATTCATCTAAAATTACAGTACTTTTATTTTTTTAAGTATATCTTCACTGGATGTAGAATTCTGGGATAATTGTATATTTTTTCTCTATATACATTAATGATGTCCGTTCATTGTCTTCTGGTTAGAATTGCTTCTGATGAGAAGTTAGAAATTCTATCTATACTGTTTTGTATTTAATATGCCTTTTCCTCTGGCTGCTTTTAAGATTTTTATCTTTATCACTGTTTTTTTGATATTTGATTATGATGTACCATGGTAAATTTTCTTTGTGTAATTCTGCCTGTAGTGTGTTGAGCTTCTAGGCAACTTGGTTTTATGCTTCTCATTAGATGTGGACAAGTTTTGGCCACTATCTCTTCGAATATTTTTCTGCCTCTTATTCCCCACTTTCCTTCAGAACTCCATTACATGTACATTAAACTGCTTGATATTGTTTTACAAATCATTGAGTCTCCCTTGATTATATTTTTTTCATTGTGCTGAAGATTGAATAGTTTCTATTCTATTGCTATGCATTCAAGCTTATTGATTTTTCTGCAGTGTCTAATCTGCTATTAAATACATCCAGTAATTTTTTTATATTAGTTATTGTATTTTCATCTCTAGAAGTTACATTTCTTTGTCCTTTCATAAATTCCATTTATCTACTTTTATGTTCATGTTTTCCTGGAAATCATTTAACATATTCATAACAGCTAGCTTTAAATTCTATCATTTCTTTCATTTCTGGTTCTGTTTTTATTAAATAATTTTTCTTCTGGTCATGGGTCACATTTTCCTGTCCCATCTACTAGACTATGTATGCATACTAATTTTTACTGGATTTTTATAGCTTTAAATATTGAGTGAATGGACTTTTATTTTCTTTAAAAACTGTCAAGAATTTTAAACTTTCTCACTAGCAATTAAGCTTTATCCTTTGAGTCTTGTTTTAAAATTTTGCTAGGACCGGTCTAGAATAGCCTTTAATTTAGGGTTTGTTTAGCTTATCTACCAGTATTAGGTGACCTTTCTTTGATTACCTACCAAATGTTCCCTTGTTTAATGAGGTTGTGTCACTTTAGCTGGTTCAAACTTGAATGTCTCCCAGCCTCAGGGGCACTCTGAGAATTGTTCTACTTACAGCTCTCTGACAGTCATTCTTTCACTGGTATTTTATCTTTGCTGGCCTCATGGATCCTCACCCTCTAAATGAACAGCTAAGTATTGTGCCAAAGACTCAAGGTGACCCTTACAATTTCTGGAGCTCTTTCCCAGCATAGTTCCCTTTTCTCCAATACTTGGCCCATTAAACTCCAGCTGTTTCGGTTCACCAAACTCTGGACCGTGTAATTTAAGGAGACTGGTGTGCTTTGCTGAGGTTCTCCTCCTTCATACAGAAATCCCAAGCAATCATAGGGTTTGTTTCTTTGTTTCTCTTCTCTTAAAAATCACAGTCTTGTTCTAAATTGTATGCGATTTCATTCTTATATTTTGTTCAGAATATAAGAACAAATGTTTATTATAAGAGTGCAAATCTGGTACCACTATTACATCATACACAGAAACAGAAGAGAATCATACATATTTAAAAAGGGGGCATCTAAACTAATTCAAACTATACAATCCTTACTATTATTTGCATTCTTATACTGAAATCCCAAGAAGATTAATTATATCTAGTCAGTTTAGTTCCTTCCCATCTGGTCTTCTGTGTCTACTGGGTATCTTTGAATTTTGACAAGATCAAAGCTGCCATATGGAAGGCTATCTACATGGGTCCAGGTCAATATAAGGTTCATTCATGTTTTATACGGGTTAAATGTCATGTTAAACATTTCTTGGTCTCAAAGTCATAGATAATGAGTTATTTCTCAATTGCATGACCTTAAATATCAACAAATTTCCCCCAATATGTAAGCAAACATTGTGATGACAGTAATGGTATCATGAGAATGAGAAATTATATAATATCCATGATGATTACATACTAAGTTAGCTTAAATGTAATAGCAGTAAAAAGATTTAATCATTCAGATATTTAAGAACCAAAAATACATTCACAACTCATTTGAATGCTTCAATATAACCACTATTTTAGATACTGGCAAAAAATTATTTGAGACTGCTTCTAAATAAGCACCTTGTGCTTATTTTGAAAACTATAAGCTATGCGCTAAAATATGGAAACTATATGTGTATCCTAGAAGTGAAATTTGATTAAAAGCACATATGCTCTTTGTCAAGAAGAATTATTAATAAATATACGGAAGTTTCTACCAAAATACACATACATACATGTAATTGTACATGCATTATATATGCATGTGTACCCTCTCCCTCTCTCTCTCTATATATATTTTTTTCTATGATCAGAAGAGAAAAATTAAGACATTGATATCCTTTTATGAGATTTAAAAAAATTTAATCTTTATTGTATTTTTTCCATTACCACTTGGTCTCCTAAACACCAACCTCCCCGCAGTATTACCACACTGTCGTCCATGTCCATGAGAACCTTTTCCTTTTTTTTTTTTTTAAGATTTTATTTTTATTTATCTTTAGAGAGAGGGGAAGGGAGAGAGAAAGAGAGGGAGAGAAACAGCAATGTATGGTTGCCTCTCACATGGCCCTCATGGGGACCTGGCCCGCAACCCAGGCATGTGCCCTGACTGGGAATCGAACCGGGACCGATAGGTGCCCAGCCCGCGCTCAATCCACTGCGCTACACCAGCCAGGGTGAGAACCTTTTCCTTTTTGCTCAATCCCTCCACCCTCTAACTTCCCTCAATCCCCACTAACTGTTACTTGTCATCTATGAGTCTGTCACCACTTACCTTGTGGGTTCAGTTTGTTCATTAGATTTCACATGAGTAAAATCATAGGGTATTTGTCTTTTTCTGACTGACTTATTTCACTTAGCATAATGTTTTCCAGGTCCATTCATACTGTTATAAAGGATAAAATTTTCTAATTGTTTTACAGCCAAATAGTATTCCATTGTACAAATGTCCCATACTTGTTTTATCCATTCGTCTACTGGTGAACACTTGGGCTGCTTCCTTATTTTGGCAATTACAAACAACACTGCAATGAATATAGGGGTTCTTATGTTCTTTCAAATTAGTGTCTTTTGTTCCTTTGGATATATTCCAAGAAGTAGGATCACTGGATCAGAAGGCAAGTTAATTTTTAATTTTTTGATGTATCTCCATACTTCTTTCCACAGTGGCTGCACCAATCTGCATTCCCACCAACAGTGCAAAAGTGTTCTCCTTTCTCCACATCCTGGTCGGCACTTGTTGTTTGTTATTTATTCACGATAGCTATTCTGACAGGTGTGAGATGGCATCTCATTGTGATTTTCTTTGCTTTTCTCTGATGATTAGTGACATTGAACATCTTTTTATATGCCTGTTGGCCATCTGTGTATCCTCTTTGGAGAAGTGTCTATTCAAGCACTTTGCACATTTTTTAAATTGGGTTGTTTGGGGTTTTTTAGTGTTGAGTTTTATAAATTCTTTATCAATTTTGGATATTAACCCCTTATCAGATGTATCAGTGAACATTTTCTCCCATTGTGTTGGTTGTCTTCTTACTTAGTTAATGATTTCCTTTGCTGTGAAAAAAATTTTCGGTTTGATCAAGTCCCATTTGTTTATTTTTTCATTTGTTCCTGGCCTGGGGAGATATATCTGATAAAATATTCCTACTAACAATGTCTGAGATTTTGATGGCTGTGTTTTCTCCTATGATATTTTTGGTTTTGGATCTAACATTTAAGCCTTTAATCCATTTTGAATTTATTCTTGTGTGTGGAGTTAAGAAGATAGTCTAGTTTCATTTTTCTGCATGTATCTGTCTAATTTTCCCAACACCATATATTGAATAAAGACTCTTTAGCCCTTTGTATGTACTTGCTTCCTCTGTTGAATATTAACTGAGTATAAAGATGTGGGTTTATTTCTGGGCTCTCTATACTATTCCATTAATCTATGGGTCTGTTTTTATGGCAACACCATGCTGTTTTGATTACTCTGGCCTTAAAGTATAGGTTGATATTAGGTAGCATGACTCCTCCAAATTTGTTCTTCTTTTTCAAAATCACTGTTGCTACATGGGGCCTTTTGTGGTTCCACATAAATTTTTGAAATACTTGTTCTAATTTTGTGAAATACGTCACTGGAATCTTGGTAGGAATTGCAGTGATCTATAGATTCCTTTAGGTAGTATGGACATTTTACTGATGTTAATTTTTCTTACCCATGAACACAGTATGTACTTCCACTTATTTGTATCTTCTTCAATTTCTTTCTTCAGTATCTTATAACTTTCTGTGTAGAGGTCTTTTACATTCTTAGGTTTATTCCTAGGTATTTTATTCTCTTGAAGCAGTTGTGAATGGGATAATTTTCTTAATTTCCCCTTCTGTTAATTTGTTACTGGCATATAAAATGCAACTGATTTCTGGATATTAATTTTGTATCCTTCTATCTTGCTGAATTCATTGATCAGTTCTAGTAGTTTATCGGTGGAATCTTTGTAGTTCTCTGTGTACCGTATCATGTCATCTACAAATGATGAGAGTTTTACTTCTTCCTTTCCAATTTGGATGCCTTTTATTTCTTTTTTTAAAATATATTTTATTGCCCTGGCTGGTGTAGCTCAGCGGATTGAGCACGGGCTGGAAACCAAAGGGTCCTGGTTCGATTCCCAGTCAGGGCACATGCCTGGGTTGCAGGCCAAGTCCCCAGTGAGGGTCACGTGAGAGGCAAGCATACACTGCTGTTTCTCCCTCTTTCTCCCTCCCTTCTCCTCTCTCTAAAAATAAATAAATAAAATCTTTAAAAAAATAAATAAAATATATTTTATTGATTAAGCTATTATAGTTGTCCCATTCCCCCCCCCTTTCTTCCCCTCTGCCCCCACAACCCCCTCCACTCCCCGCCCTTTAGCTTTTGTCCATAGGTCATACACATAAGTTCTTTGGCTTCTACATTTCCTATACTATTCTTAACCTCCCCCTGTCTGTTTTCTACCTACCATTTATGCTACTTATTCTCTGTATCTTTCCCCCCTCTCCCACTCCCATTCCCCTGCTGATAGCCCTCCATGTCTTACATAAATCCCTTTAACATTTCATATAATAAAGGCTGGGTAATGATGAACTCCTTGAACTTGACCTTATCTGGGAAGCACTTTATCTGCCCTTCCATTCTAAATGAAAGTTTTGCTGGATAGAGTAATCTTGGATGTAGGTCCCTGTCTTTCATGACTTGATAAACTTCTTTCCAGCCCCTTCTTGACTGTAAGGTCTCTTTTGAGAAATCAGCTGACAGTCTTATGGGAACTCCTTTGTAGGTGATTGTCTCCTTTTCTCTTGCTGTTTCTAAGATTCTCTCCTTATTTTTCATCTTGGGTAATGTAATTATGATGTGTCTTGTTGTGTTCCTCTTTGGGTCCAACTTCTTTGGGACTCTCTGAGCTTCTTGGACTTCCTGGAAGTCTACTTCCTTTGCCAGACTGGGGAAGTTCTCTTTCATTATTTGTTTGAATAAGTTTTCAATTGGTTGCTCTTTCTCTTCTCCTTCTGGCACCCCTATAATTCAGATGTTGGGACATTTAAAGCTGTCCTGGAGGTTCCTAAGCCTCTCCTCATTTTTTTGAATTCTTGTTTCTTCTTTCTTTTCTGGTTGAATGTTTTTTTCTTCCTTGTGGTACACACCGCTGATTTGAGTCCCAGTTTCCTTCTCATTCCTATTGGTTCCCTGTACATTTCTCCTCATTTCATTTAGCATATCCTTCATTTTTTCATCTAATTTGCAACCAAATTCAACCAATTCTGTGAGCATCCTGATTACCAGTGTTTCGAACTGTGCCTTTGATAGGTTGGCTGTCTCTTCATGGCTTAGCTGTATTTTTTCTGGGGTTTTGATCTGCTCTTTCATTTGGGCAATTTTTTTTCCTCTCAGTGTGCCTGTTAACATATGAAGGGGTGGAGACTTGGTGTTCACCAAGGTGGGGCAACCCACGTGGTTGCATTGTGACGCTGTTTGTGGGGAAGGGGTCTGAGAGGATGCAATGGCGCTTGCTCCACTCGCTACCCACAAGAAAATGGACCTTTCTGGTGCTGATTCCCACATGGGTGGGCTTGTTCTAGGACCCTGTGGGTCTCTCCAATAAACTCCCCTGTGAGGCTGGGAGTTTCTCCCAATGCTGCCTCAACCCTCACAGGTGTTTTCAATTGGTGGTTTGAGGTTTTATTCCCCCCTGCTGGGCCCCTGGGCTGCATGGTCTGCTTCACTCCTCAACTATTTCTCCTGGTTTATCTGTGTGTGCAAATGTGGGACCATCCACTCCATCGGCCTGGGTTCGGGCCCACTGGGCCCACTGGGTCCAGTTCCACCAGTCGTGCCCCCTGCCTGCTGCAGTGTTGCACACCCAGCTTCACAAACTGCCATCTCACCGGGCGCCCTGCCCCTCTTACCGGTCTGGATGAATGTGTCTTTAACTCTTCTGTTGTCGGACTTCCATAAAGTTCAATTTTCTGTCTGTTCAGGTTGTTTTTTGTTTTTAAATTGTTGTTTTCCCATCTTTTGGTTGTATGAGGAGGCACAGCATGTCTACCTACCTCCATCTTGGCCAGAAGTTGGATGCCTTTTATTTCTTCTTGTCTGATTGCTGTGGCTAAGACTTCCAGTACAATGTTGAATAAAAGAGATGAAAGTGGACATGCCTGTCTTATTCCCAATCATAAGGAGAATGTGTGTAGTTTTTGCCTGTTGATTATGATGCTGGCAGTTGGTTTGTTATATATGGCTTTTAAAATGATCAGGTATGTACCCTCTAATACTACTTTGCTGACAGTTTTTATAATAAATGGATGCTGGATTTCTCAAATGCTTTTTCTGCATCTATTGATATGATCATGTTGTTTTTAATCCCTCATATTGTATATGTGCTGAATCACATTTATTGACTTGTGCATGTTATACCAAGCTTGCATTCCCAGAATAAATACCACTTGATCATGGTATATGATCTTTTTGATGCAATGTTGTACTTGGTTTGCTAATATTTTGTTGAGGATTTTAGTGTCTCTCTATTCATCAGGGATATTGGCCTATATTTTTCTTTCTTTGTAGAGTCTTTATCTGATTTTGGAATTAGGATACAGTGATCCCTCACTTATCATGGGAGTTACGTTCCAGAGACCCCCACGATAGGTGAAAATCGCTGAAGTAGAGGCATTATATTTATTTTATTATTTATATATATATTTAAGGTCTTATAAACCCTTCCTACACTCCTATAAACCTTTCCCACTCTCTTATTAACCTTTCCCGCACTCTTATAAACACTTCATATGCTCCTAAACACTTTCTACACTCTTAAACCTACGTAATTTTAACAACATATAAAATTCTATATGGGTACTCACCAGTGAAGTATACTACTACTTGAATGATGAAGATCATGAATTATGTAGCTGTGCAGTACTGATGGCGATGAAGATGATGACAATGAGATGAATGTACTGCACAGCTAAGAAAAGCATTACAGCTCTTCTGAAGGCACCACTTCATCAGGCACTTCATCAGGTGGTGCAGTATCTTTGCCCTGGGTTGTACACTAAAGGTGTAGGTGTAACTGATCTCTTCGTCTGATTGATGAACATAGTTATGTGGAGTTGCTGGCACAGCTTTTTCTTCTGAGTGAGAAGGTTTTTATAAACTGACATGCCACTCTTGATTGTATTTATGAAGTGCAATGAACAAAGCATCTGGGGTTCCGATTCTTCAGCCTCTCACTGAAGTTCTTTGGCCATTCTGACCATGGTTGCAAGATGATTGAGTGTTAGGCCAACCTCCTCTTCTACAACCCGTAGTTCATCCTGTTCCTCATCCTCTTCTTCACTTGCTGACTTTGCCATCTCCATCGGGTCTTCGTCCATCAATGGTTGTGAGTGGACATCCACAGAGGCAGTTTCTCCATGCAGAGAAATGCTCTTGAGTCCAAAATGTCTCTGAAATTTGTCATACCAGCCCTTGCTGGCACTGAATGGGGTTGTTCTGGTGGAAGAAGCATTCGATGGTCCTGCTTCTGTGTCATCATCCTTGTCACCATCCTCGTCACCATTGTGAATGTCCATGCTTCCCACAAAACTATCATAAAGTTTCTTGGCCTTCATCCGGATGGTGTTGGTATCCAGTGAGATATTCTTCTTCCTGCAGTCATTTATCCACAGGGCAATGCAGACTCCATGCTCACAATGGCCTTATTGCAGGAAGTGACCACACTCTTTGCAATCTTGTTAAAAGTCATTGTTGCCGTAGACCTAATATTCTTTTGGTCTTTCTTTATGTAGTGAACAGTAGATTTGTTGACCCTGTAATGGCGGCCTACAGCCGCGTAGCTTTTGCCTTCCTTTAACATGTTCAAAAGTTCCACATTTTCTTTGATGGTAAGCACATTCCTCTGGCATTTGGGTTAACTGCCAGAAGCCTTAGAAGGCGCAGAGCATTTGTGTGGCATAGTAGGGCTTGAAATAAATTCAAACTTTTACGAAAATTTCACAAAAACACCACACTGCAGAGCAACACTATGCACAGCAAACAGATGTCAATGTGAAGTGGACAAGGAGAGATGCTGAACATATGGGCACAGTACGGGAGAGCAAACAGACCTGTGCTATGGTCAGTGAGCCAATCAGTGCCCAGGATGCAGAACACGGTGCTGTGGTTGGTCCTCTTCCTATTCTATCAGCCAATAGCGTGCTGTATACAATCTCATGTTGGCAAACTTGCGCAAGTGGCAGTGGCATACTGCATTTCCATTGTGAACAGTATGGTATTCATCTGCTGATGAAATACACACTGTATTTTATTTTAATTTAATATTCCTTTCATATGTTTGAATTAACATTTTTTACATTTTTATATTGTTTTAATTTTTAGGCAAAAATAATTAAAATCATAAATATTATGTAAATACCTATATAGCCCAAAATCCCATGATATAGCAAAAACTCTGCAATACAAAATTAGATATATATTTTTTTAAAAGCCCACCATATGGTGAAGCTGCAATAAGTGAACCACGATATAGTGAGTGATGACTTTAATGCTGGCCTCATAAAATGAGTATAAGAGCCTTCTCTCCTCTTGGATTTTATAAAATAGTTTGAGAAGGAAAGATGTTAGAGAACATCTCAGAATGTTTGGTAAAATTCACTTGTGAAGCCATCCAACCCAATGCTTTTGTTTGTTGGGAACTTTTACGAGATTTTTTTTTTTTTTTTACAACAGGAGTCAGCAGACATTTTATGTAAAGAACACTATTATGAATATTTTAGACTTTGTAGGCCAAGAGTCTGCCACAAGTGCTCAACTCTGCTACTATTGTGCAAAGCCAACATAGAAAATGAGTCAGTAAATGGGTGTGGCTATGTTCCAATCAAATTTTATCATACAAGAGCTGTTAGCTGGTGAGTTGTAGTTTGCCAATCTGTGTCCTGTAGCACAAGATAACCAAAAGTCCTAGTGCCATTTGAATAAAGACGCATATCTAGAGTCAGCCTTGAATTGACAAGATAGTCAAACTTGTGTGCTCATCTCATATATGTTCCAACAACAGGTATGGGTGGTTCTCAAGGGTTAGATATAACCCAGACACTTTTCTATCTGTCCCTATTCAGATCCACATCTGTGCTTATTTCCATCTTTATTTTTGGCCACCACTCCTTGCTTTTGGCAATTCTCTATGGGGACAAATATGACTGGACTTCTTATCCCTGGCTTCTTCTTTGTATTGCTTGAGGAAGGATAATCAAACATGTTTTGTGTCTATGTTCCACACCAGAGCAAAGTGAAGAGTGGGTATATGAACCCTTAATACCATAATTTGAATTTCACAGATCGCTATGTAGAATAACATTATCCAAGCCACATCTTTTTCTGTACCTGCCTGAACTAACTTCAGGAGGAAAACTGCAATGATTTATGAACTGAGAATCCGTGACTATAAATCAGAAGTCTTACCTAATACCATGCTGATTAATGAAAACATGTTCATCATACACATAGTTTATAATTTTTAAATAAATTCTCCTAAGTTACTATATTCTAGACTCCACCAAATTCATTAAAGTATTTTTAATGCACTCAGAAAAATATGCCAATTTAATCTATGTATGATGAACTTCATAAAACATTGAGTTGTTGTGAGAGTTTAATTAGGAGAACATATATAAAATGCCATGACAGTACGTGGCCTATGGTATGCATTCAAACATTAAATATTTTACTCTAATGTATCAAACATAGAAAAAATACCAACTGAACAAATTCAACTTATGAAAAGATATGTATACATCAGATGATGTTTCAATAAGAAATCTGTATTCTATTACTACTCAAACTTAGTTCTATTACTCCAGAATGTATAACAACTGAAATTATAAAGGAACCAAGACACTGTCAATAGCCACACATTCCTGAAGAAGGTACTGTATGTAAATATACACATTACTGCAGTAGAACAGATGTAAGATGATGAATAATATTGAAAGAAAAGGACATATAACAGAGCAAGATTTTAGCAGAGTGTATAGGGTCATACTTTTATGTAGCCTGGAAAAATGAGGCCATTCATTATCTGTTGAGTTTTAAGCATAAAAACATACTAAAGAACTATAACTAGGAAGAGGATAACAAAAAAACATTTTAGTATTAGTTTATAAAAATAAACCAATATAAAGAAGAACCTTGTAAAAGTTTGTTCATGACTTTTTGCAAAAAAGCAAAATAAAATACTTAATAATCTCTTTAATATGGCATCATTCACTAGTCTTTGCCTTAGGCAAAAAAAAAAAAAAGATGCTTGCCAATAAACTGGCTTTGAGCTTTCTTTTTGAAAAGGAAACCCAAGTTAAAAAGGTATATTTTTTTTAGCAAAAAATGGATCCTCAGACTAAAACTTAACCACATTTTCAATAATACTTTTGAGTTGCAAAAAGTAAAAATGAATAAGAAAAAAATTTTAGAAAACATTAGAATGTAATTATGGAATAATTAGAATTGGGAACTAGTAAGAAGAATTTTATTGATTAAAAATGTAAACTGATTTATACTTTTATTTCATTTGCATATTATTTTGACAAAAAATAAACAACAAACTGATAATTGAATTGTTTTATCCAAATTACTAGTGATTATGCTTTATCAAAAGAACACTGATGAGAATTGTTTAATTCCCAGTACTAGAGATTGCCTCATGTGGAAGTAAGGCAAGGGCCTAGATTGAAACTCACATTCCGGAGTATCTAGAATTTCCTTTTTATTGCAAAGTTGAGTATTTACTCATGTTATTGCCTAATCTGGAAAATGAGTTTTATCTCCTCATTCTGAAGTTCCTATCTTAGATTAGAAAATGATATAACAGAGAGACCTACAGCCAACAATATACTCAATGGGAAAAAATTAAAATCTTTCCCACTAAGATCAGGAACAAGACAAGGTTGTCCACTATCACCACTTCTATTCAACATAGTGCTGGAAGTTTTAGCCACAGAAATCAGACAAGAAGAGGAAATAAAAGGCATCCAAATTGGAAAGGAGGAAACAAAACTGTTGTTGTTTGCAGATGACATGATAGTGTACTTAGAAAATCCTATAGACTCTGCAAAAAATCTACTCAACCTAATAATTGAATTTGGCAAAGCAGTGGGATACAAAGTCAATATCCAGAAATCAAAGGAATTTTTGTATACCAACAGTGAAACAGCAGAAGCAAAAATCAGGAAAAAAATCCCATTTGATATAGCAACAACAACAACAAAAAAATACCTAGGAATAAACCTCACCAAGGAGGTAAAAGACCTGTACTCAGAAAACTACACAACACTAAAGAAAGAAATCATGGAAGACACAAACAAATGGAAACATATACCATGCTCATGGATTGGAAGAATCATCATCATCAAAATGTCCATACTACCCAAAGCAATTTATAGATTCAATGCAATCCCTATCAAAGTACCAATGGTATATTTCACAGATATAGAACAAACACTTCAAAAATTTATATGGAACCATAAATGCACCCAAATATCAGCTGCAATTTTGAGAAAGAAGAGCAAAGCAGGAGGGATCACAATTCCTGATATCAAACTGTATTACAAGGCCATTGTAATCAGAACAGCCTGGTACTGGCATAAAACAGACAGATAGACCAATGGAACAGAATAGAGAGCCAAAAAATAAACCCAAGTCTCTACAGGCAATTAATCTTTGAAAAAGGGGGCAGAAGCATAAAATGGAATAAAAATAGCCTCTTCAAAAAATGATGTTGGGAAATCTGGACAGCTACATGCAAAAAAATGAAACTCGAGCACCACCTTACACCACACACAAAAATAAATTCAAGGTGGATAAAAGACTTAAATGTAAGTCGTGACACCATAAAAGTCCTAGAGAGAAACATTGGTAGGAAAATCTCAGACATCCCACGCAGCAACATCTTCAATGATAGGTCCCCTAAAGCAAGGGACATAAAGGAAAGAATAAACAAATGGGACCTTATCAAAATAAAGAGTTTCTGTGGGGATAAAGAAAATAGTATTAAAATGAAAAGAGAACCAACAGTATGGGAAAACATATTTGCCAATGATACCTCAGACAAGGGTTTGATCTCCAAAATATATAAAGAACTCATATGACTCCACTCCAGGAAGACAAAAAACCCAATTAAAAAATGGGCAAAAGACATGAACAGACACTTCTCGAAAGAGGACATACAGAGGACCCAGAGACATATGAAAAGATGCTCAACATCATTAGCCATCAGAGATATGCAAATTAAAACCACAATGAGATACCACCTCACACCTGTCAGAATGACCATCGTAAACAAAGCAACAGATAACTGTTGGAGGGGATGTGGAGAAAAGGGAACCCTACTGCACTGTTGGTGGGAATGCAGACTGGTGCAGCCACTGTGGAAAACAGTATGGAATTTCCTCAGAAAACTAAAAATGGAACTGCCTTTTGACCCGGCAATTCCACTACTGGGATTATACCCTAAGAGCCCTGAAACACCAATTCAAAAGAACCTATGCACTCCAATGTTCATATCAGCACAATTCACAATAGCCAAGTACTGGAAACAACCTAAGTGCCCATCTACAAATGAGTGGATCAAGAAACTATGGTACATTTACACAATGGAATTTTATGCAGCAGAATGGAAGAAGGAGGTTATACCCTTTGCAATAGCATGGATGGAACTGGAGAGCATTATGCTAAGTGAAGTAAGCCAGGTGGTGAGGGACAAATACCATATGATCTCACCTTTAGCTGGAACATAATCAACAAAAGAAAAAAGCAAGAAAAACTTAATCAGCGACATTGAAATTAAGAACAATCTAACAATAGCCAGGGGGCAGGGCGGAGGGGACAATGGGGAGAAGGGTTTTCAGGAACCACTATAGAGGACACATGGGCAGAACCAAGGGGGAAGGAGGGAGGCAGGGGAGGGAGGTGGGATTGGAGGGGGTGGGGGAGTGGAGGGGAGTGGATGCAGACAACTGTAATTGAAAATTAATAAAGTAATAAAAAAAGAAAAAGAAAAAAATTAAAAAAAAGAAAATGACGTAACGACTACACCCCAAAACCCTTTGTTCATTTGGTGTCTACTGACTTGTAATGGGAGATAAATCTCTTGCCCATACGGAGAAAGGAAATACCTATTATATAATTTACCAGTAGGAACAAGGAAAAAAAATGGGTTTAGGAATGAAGGAAACAAAAGTGTTAAAGAAAGAAGAATAAAAAACAGTTTAAAACACTGGTGGACCACATTTTGACTTTAATCCTTAACTATAATATAAAATAATTATATATTCTCTTTTCAGACTTTCAATAACAATCATCTCTAATCCCTTTAAAATTCTCCTAGGTTGATTTTCCAAATCACAGTGATTCATGTACCAAATTCATAATTCTTGCTGTGTTTGTATGTAATGTCTACTGTTATTTACTAATTTTAATCAATATTATTTTTTCTTGATTAAATTCACATAAAAAGAAAACTTAATATTACTATGAAATCAAGGATTTGGTGTTCCAGTATTTTGAATACATATTAAAATAAAAACAATATTTTAAAGAATGCTCTATTATCACATAAAATTATCATATACTCTGCTAACCCCATTTAATGAAAAACCACCCTATATTAGAAATATTTACTTCACATTATTGAAAAAAACTGATATCCATGAAAGAGTTTTTATAAGTGTGAACACTATGCTAAAATGATATCAATAAATAGATATATTTGAGGGGGTTATTTAAATGCATGGACCATAATTGGTCTACGTCCTGGGGGAAATCTAACAGAAAAGAATTGTCAACTTCTTTTATTAACTATTGTGTTGGCCAAAATCTCCATATGGCTTTTTTCTGTTAAATAAGAGACTCATTTTTAATTTTCACCAATAACTTTATTGATTTGTATATTTTGAATATGTTGGTTATCTCTCTCATGGTATAATATTGACTGTTCTCAATTAATATCTTGATTTGATAGCTACCAACTTCAACTCCTCTACCCAACCATGGAACTCATCTACCTAACCATGGAGCATTGTCCAGTGAGAAATCTCCAGCATGAAACTTTGCAAACCACTTTTGACATGTTGGATCAGTTGTAGCACCTTCTCCATAAACTGCAAAAATCTTTGTTTGCTTTTCAGTTGTGTTTTTATCTTTTGTGAAATAATAAAGCATAATATGGTGAAAATGCTGCGTATTTTCCTCCACCTTCAATATTAAAATGGCTACACAAAAATTCAACAATTTTTATTTTCTTTTTAATGCACACTGATATGACGGCTCTCACAATAGAATTTAACAAAATTGTTTTGAATGAAGTTCAAGACACTAAGTGCTACTAGAACCATCTTACAGAAAAAAACAAATGAACTTTTTGAGCAAGACAATACTATCATACTTAATGGCATTATATTAAGCTCTTGACTTAAATATAGTTTATTCATGATACTCAATAACTTTGGTACTTTTGTTACCACCCCTTCATTTTACAGATGAGGAAACTTGGTTTCAGAGAATTGAAGCAGTTCGCTTAGGAGTATATAAAGCTGGCATTTCCCCACTAGTCTGTCCAACCACAAAGTCTCCCTCTAAAAACTAGAACAAGGAGGAACAGGAGTGGATAGGCTTGCCAGCAGAGGAGAAAAGACAAAAGGAGTGAAAGTGGGTGTCTACTACACATAAAAACATTTCTGTCTCTGTTTCCTTGTAAACTTCTCTGAAACTAAAACCTCAAGATTTACCGTATATATTGTATTTCAGATACTCCCAGCTCTAAAACAGAATGAGTCTAAATGATGAATTAAGGTACACTTCTCATTTGCCCATTTTGTCAGTCTATTAACATGTGTATAGGAAGGCCCTTGGTTCACGAAGCAATATAAGTCAGATTTGTCACATGCTCATAATTTTAGAATTAGAGAAATTTGGCTCCAAAAGCCATGAAGCTGACAAGATAGTTGTAGTACTTCCAACAAATTTCTATTTATGTGTGTCTCAGCAGAGTATGGAGTATGTACATTTTCTACACATTTCCTGTGTAGTTGGTGAAGTGAAAAGCCAAATTTGAAGGAATGGGTACAAAATTTACAAAACATATTCAGGATTCTAAAAATTATGAAGAATTACTTCAGGTCAGTAAAAGCTACTTTATAATGTATTATTTGAATATTGAAATAAAGGCTTCAGAAACATCTTCTGTCCACTTAAACTAGCTGAAAAAATAGTTTGTTAAGGATCACAAAGATGTGTGCTGCTGAGAAGGAAATTAATAATAAGAATGTACTGTATTTATTTATATTATTAAAAATAACACATGGCTTTAGAAATTATTCTCTTGATTTATTAAAGAAACCAGCTTTTGTAATTTTATGGAAACAGCTATAAATACATGTTAAGATATGAGCTACAAAATTATTTTGAATTCAATTTGAAAAAACCTTAATTTAATTTAGTCCAAAAGATAAAGGAAACCTTATTAATTTTCTACTGAAATCAATAAAAATGATTCTAGGATAAACTAATATGAGTAAGTATCTCCCTTTCTTTTCAAATGACAAATGTACAAACCACCCAAAGGTGTGTAATTTTATATTTTTCTTTTAGCCTCTGCCCTGTAACTAATGTAATTATTCCCAAATTGCTCTGTTATAATTGTTGTGTACTATATATTCACTTGCAGAAATTTTGTTGCTGACCACTGACCACTGTAGCCATTGTCAATTAACACTGTTATAACTATTAGAAATTATGAGATAAAATTATAAACATTTGCTAAGATATTAGAACAGCTAAGAAATCAGAATTAACAAGCACATTCAATATTATTTATAATAAAAATGCAAAGAAAAGATTGTAATAATGTATTTTATCTTATATATTGGCAAGTAATTACCAAATATTATGGTACATTGTGGGTAATATTAAATGAGCTCTCTTTTCTATGATGATGAGAGCCCTGGCCAGATTGCTCAGTTGATTAGAGTGTTGCCCTTATACACCAGAGTTATGGGCTCCATCCTGGGTCAAGGAAAATGCAGGAGTCAACCAATGAATGCATAAATGAGTGGAACAACAAACGGATGTTTCTCTTTCTCTGCCTCACTCTTTCAAATCAATAAATAAAAATAATGACATCTCTGATGCTGAGAGTGTAAATAATACCATCTAATTCAAATATGTAGTTAGAACACGCATATTAATGTATTTATACCTTTTGATCCATTATTTTCTAATATAAACATATATATTTACACACCTGTTAATTAAAAAATCAAACATTTACCAAATTTTAAAATATTTTTCTAAAAGTTATTAGATAACAAGTTCTGAAAATTAAAGAATCTTCTAATAGAGCAAAAAGCTAAAAATGGAATATGAACTATAAAGCAATGTTCAGATCTTGATTAAAATTATAAATACACTGTATTGCTTATGAAAAAGAAACAATGAGAAAATACATCAATGCTGTAATAGTGATCTTGCAGTAGTGAAATCTTTTTGCTACAGGATCTGTTAGTGATGGGATTTTGGGTGACTGCTGTTTTCTTCTTCATCATATTATCTGCTAAAGAGTATTTACAAAACAATTTAGAATATTTTTAACAACTTAGAATATTTTTGTTGTTTTATATTTATGTAAATAGACCATAGTCCAACTAAAGGACTCATGAAACATTAAATAAGTTTATGAAATTTGCTTTGCCACTCAAAGCCCAGTTAAAATTTAGAAAGATAAGTGAGTGCTATCCTGCTCCTTTCCTTAAATTAAGTCAGTTTTAGTGGCTTAGTTTTAACTTCCCCAAACTCTCTCTGCCCCAACATTAAATTATGAAAACAAGGGATGATCCTTTTATATTCATGTTTCCTGCAAGAGAAAAAATAATTTTTTTGGACCTGAGGATTAGGATTAAATTTTAAGATGGTGCCCAGCTTTAATTTGCATAACATATGTACTCTGATTATTGCTGAATTTATATTTCCAAGGCAGACTTCCCTTTCTACAACTCTAGAATCCCTATATCCAAGCTGTCTACTTGAAGTCCTAACTTGGAGAACTATAGGCTTTTCATAGTCACTATATTTAAAGTATTTTGTATTTGGTTTATTCATTGCCCCCATAGTAGATGCTCATTAAATGGATAAATATGTGAATTATAGCCCAATGGGCTTGTGGGATCCTGCAGCAGTCATAGAACAACTCAACATGGCTAGGGATCATTAAAAGATTTGATTTCTGAATACTCTACAATTATGGTTATTAGTCACTGAGTGACGCTTGGAAATCATTGCAAAAGAATCCCTTATATTGGCCTAACCCTTTATTATATATAATACCAATGCCTCATATTTATGACATCACTTCAGTCTTTCAACAAACTACGAATCAGCCAGGGAAGATTTTTTTTCTGTCATAAATGGAGAAAATAATAATAGCTATTTATTAAACACCTACTATATGGCAGGCACCATGTCCAGTGCTTTTCATGCATGATCATGTTTAATTTTCAGTGCCAAATATCACATTTTAAAGAAGAGGAAATGAGCTTGGATGGGCTTGGTATCCTTGTGAGCTAGGTGCCTCATAAACTGGGGATTATAATTATAAGGAAGTGTAAAGAATAGAACACATGTTTAGGGAGATGAAGTAATACCCCCAGTGTCCCCTGGGAGGAATTGAACAAATGGAGGTTCAAACCTAGGTCATCTGATTCTCAAGCTCATGCCTTTAAAGAACACACGAGACAACATATTAATGAACAAATTAGACCTTCCTGGGCTGGTCACCAGAACCTTGACTCCATGAACATATTTAATCTTACTCAGTAGGATAATAATATTTGGCTATCTCTGCCACTCCAGGTTCTTTGAACCCAATATACTTTCCTCAGCTGCTTCAGAAGAGACCACATAAAACTATTAAATATATTTCTGAATGGATTTTGTGAAACTATGGAAGCTATAGTAACCTAAATGACAAAATGTTTTTCATATGCAAAACTAGGACTTCATGGAGCAAATAAATGAGTTTTGTTTGCATTTCTAAAGCTTGGTTTGGATATTAATACAACTTTAGAGGTCCCAGAACATAGAACTAAAATCATAGACTGTAAGCTAGTGACATGAAGTCACTTTCTTGCCACATAGAGAGAAAATCAGTGTTCTTTATAGGCAAGTTAGAGGTACCATCTTTTTGCAACAGTGAACAGTTGCAAAAAGAAAGAGACAGCAGGGAGAGAATTTTGATATAAGCAATGGGTCCCCGCCTTCTCACACATTGGCTGTGTCCTAGGGAGAGAAGAGAAGAGTGGAATGATGGGGGCAAGGATAGGCATCCTTGACAGGATCAGGAGGCTTCATACCAACAGGGAACAGTGTGTCTGGTTCTCCAGGGTGAACCTGGAAAATGGTTTGTTTCTGAGAAATGCTTGGTGCACTGCCAGACTGCTAAGCAGTTGGGTGATAGTACTTACAGCATAAACAAAGAGGTCCTGGCCTTGGGCATAGTAGTTAAGGAAATAAGAAAAATACCCAATATACCAGATAAATAATATTTTCATGCATGATTTCAAAAAAATCAAAATGAATGCACAAACCAATGATGAATAAAATACCAGATTATTAACTAAAGATTGACTGGTTTAGCCGTTTGTTTTACAATCCTGCATTATTGTTACTGGTTAAAAGTCTGTGTGTCTTATTCTCTGAAAGACTAAAACTCAAAATGTCATAGTGTGGAGTAAGAAAAGGTTTATTGATCAAGAAGATCAAAGAGAGATCCAAGATGGCAGAGGAGTAAGTGAAGGCTACACTAATCTCCTCCCAAGGCCAATCTGGATTACAATTACATTGTAGAGCTATCATCCTGAATAACCAACTGAACACTAGTTGGAGAGAAGTAACCAAGGACAGACAGATGAAACCACTGCACCACAATGAGACTGGTAGGTAATGCAGAGGAGGTTCAAGCAAGCTGGCTGGGTTCCCACGGGTGGCAGCTGAAGTTCCAGGGAGATATTTCAGCAGCTGGGGGGGTTCCCCCTGAGAAGTGTGGGGTCTAAACCTCAGGCTTGGATCCCTACCCTATAGCACCAGATCCAGAAAGGAACCAGGATAACACCCTGGTTCACAGCTGTGAAAAGCAGCAGAGTTTTGGTGTGCCATGGAGGGACAGCTGAAGATGCAGAAAGCCTCTTAAAAGGCCAACACACAAAATCCTGTTTGCAGCCACTTAACTTGGGCTCTGGCAGAGGGAGGGCAGAGTGGACTAGAGGTGCTTGAGGATAGTCTGGGGTTGGTGGCTCTGGGGAGAGAACTGAAGGTATCCTTGTGCCTGAATTGAGTCATTCCCCATACTGCAGAAGCCATCTTTCTCAGGCAAAGCACTCCTCTCCATGGCATCAGTCTGAGGGGCAGCAATAGCCTCATCCACAAGAATTACTCTGTCCTACCCTGTTATCACAGAGTAACAAGCTGCTGATTACAGCTTCAGGCTATGTAACTAATTCGTTTAACAACTAAGATGAAAATACAAAGAAGCAGCCAAATGGAAAGACAAAGAAACAGACCCCAAATGAAAGAACAAGCGAATTCTCCCAGAGAAGAACTAGATGAAATAGAGCCAAGCAATTTATCAGATGAAGAGTTTAGAGTAATGATTATAAAAATACTCAACAGCATGAAAAAAAAAACATAGAAATCATAAAAAGGACCAGTCAGAAATAAAGAATGCAATATCTGCAATAAATAATATGCTGGAAGGAATAAACAGTAGTTTAGATGAAAAAGAGGATTGAATCATTGATTTGGAAGACTAGATAGAAATACACCCAGGAAGAACAGCAAAGTGAAAAAAGAATAAAAGAAAATGAGGAGCACTTAAGAAACATTTTGGACAACATGAAACAACATCCACATCATAGGAATACCATAAGGAGAAGAGAGCAAGCAAGGGATTAAGATCCTATTTGAAGAAATAATGACCAAAATCTTCCCTGTTTATCTAATCTGGTGAAGGAAAGAGACATAAAAGTCCAAGAAGTGCAGAGAGTCCTAAACAAGTTGGACCCAAAGCAGCCTACACTGATACACATCATAATTAAAATAACAAGGCTTAAAGATGAGGAGGGATTCCTAAAAGCCACAAGAGAAAAGCAGGTAGTTACATACAAGGGGGCACTAATGATACAGTCATTTAATTTCTGTACAAAAAACATTTCAGGCCAAATAGTATGAAATATTCAAGGTAATAAAAATCAATGACATATAACCATGGCTACTTTACCCAACAAGGCTATCATTTAAAATTGAAGGAGAAATAAGGAACTTCTCAGACAAGTAAAAGCTAAAAGTACTGGTAATACCAAACCAGTACTGCAACAAATGTTAAAGGGCTTGCTTTAAGAAGAAGAGAAAAAGAAAGAAAAGATAAACAGAGGAAAATAGTCTATCAATAAAATGATACTAAATACGTATATCAATAATCACTTTAAAGGTAAATGGCTTAAATGTGCCAACCAAGAGAAATAATGTAGCTTAATGAATAAGAAAAGAAGACCCATATATATGGTTGTAACCAAGCAAACAGGGACTCTGCCATATGGCCCCTTGACACATGACGCAACAATTAGTGTTGAAGGAAACTGGTTGTTATTAATAGGGTTCCAACCTTGGTGTGTGGGTGGCAGGGGGGCCCTCAGAGCACTCCTGCTCAGAGCCCACTTATCCCATGAAACCCAGCACTTCCTTTGCCCCCCAAAAGGCTATAAGCCAAAACCAGGCCCAGAAGTTTTCCATATCCTTATCTGTTCTTAATCAGGCTAAGTAAACAGATCTGCATCCTCTTTGGAAGATGCACTTGCGGGTTTCAGAGTCACTATCCTCTCGCAGCAGCTCTCGCCTTCAGGATCTGGGGTACATTGTTCTTAGCCTCCATGTAATGGTTCAAAAAAACATGTGCTGTGTTACACTAGATCATGGTGGAGTCCAGGGAAGCACACATCCTAGGAGAGTGACTTCTCTGAACATACTTCAGAGAAGCAGAAGTCCATAGCTCAGTATTCTTGGTCACAGTTCATCTCCAAGCATCTTCTACAAATCTCTGCTTTATTAGGCAGGTCCCCGCCCAACTCCATCAACTCTGCTGCTATCTTATCCAGGCCAGCTTCCCAAGGGGCTATCTCTTTCTTATTCAAGAACCTGTGGCATCCTTTTACTCCAAACTATGTGGCATCTCCTTACACACCAGACCTCATAGTGGACCATCCCCATCCTACACCCTTTTAGACTGCATGCTTTCTTCTTCCTCAGAAAAGTAGAAGTAGTTCCTCTCTCACTACAGGCCATGCAGCTACTCTTCCTTCTCTCTTGGCCCACACTTATTTTAAGTGTTTGGCTAGGCACTTCCTATGTGACCTCATATCCAGCCCCTCCTATGATGTGCCACTTTTGCCAGTTGCCTTACATCTTTTACCTTATTTTGGCTGCCAACTTCAGTCAGGGCAAGAGTTCCCTGTGACACACATACATCTGGAGTAGGCATCCACCTCCCCTGCCTATGTCATGAGTCACTATATGCTCTTAAAGTCATGTACACTTTCTGCCATGGGCGGCAGCCCTCTCTGTTCAAGAAAGGCACAGTTATTAACTTCCCATTGTTATGTAAAGTGTCTTAAACACTGTATCATCCACTTCCCTTTCCCCAAACCAAAGGTTTGGGCATTTTCTCCTATTTTCACGGAACCCCCACTCTGCACCCCATTACATGGTGACTCCAAGAGACCCACCTCAGATTGAAAGATACACAAAGACAAAAAGTTAAGGGATTGAAAAATATTTCATGCAAATGGAAAGGAAGAAAAAGCTGGAGTAGCAGTACTTATATCTGACAAAAAAATACTTCAAAACAAAGGCCATAGTAAGAGACAAAGAAGGAAACTACATAATGATAAAGGGAACAATTCAACAAGAAGTTATTACCTTAGTAAACATTTATGAACCAACATAGGAGCACCAAAATATGTAAAGCAAATCTTGATGGACACAAAGGAAGAGTTCAATGGAAATACAGTCATAGGTGAGGATTTCAAAGCACCATTGACTTTAATGGATAGATCATTTGGATCTATCTTTGGATCTAACCATTAAAGAAACAGTAGCCTTGCCCGGCTGGTGTAGCTCAGTGGATTGAGCGCGGGCTGGGAACCAGAGGGTCCCGGTTCGATTCCCCGTCAGGGCACATGCCTGGGTTGCAGGCCAGGTCCCCAGTAAAGGCCATGTGAGAGGCAACCATACATTGATCTTTCTCCCTCCCTTCTCCTCTCTCTGAAAATAAATAAATAAAATCTTAAAAAAAAATGAACAGTAGCCTTAATGACACAGTAGATCAAATTGATTTCATTGATATCTTCAGAGCATTTCATCTCAAAGCAGCAGAATATAAATAATTTTCAAGTGCACATGGAATGTTTTCTAGAATAGAACATATGTTATGATACAAAACAAGCCTCAGTAAATTTAAGAAAATTGAAATCATATCAAGCATCTTCTCTCACCACAGTACGATGAAACTAGAAATCAATCACAAGAAGAACATGGAAAAACACAGAAAAACATGGAAGCTAAATAACATGTTATTAAACAATGAATGGTCAACAATGGGATCAAGGAAGAAATCAAAAGGAACCTTGAAACAAATGAAACTGAATACATTACAATCCAAAATCCATGGGATGCTGGGAAAGGAATCCTAAGAAAGAAATTCATACCATTACAGGCCTATCTCAAAAAGTAAGAAAAAGCTCAAATAAACAATCGAACTTCAAACATAAAAGAGCTTGAAATGGAACAACAAACAAAGCTCAAAGAGAATAGAAGGAAGGAAATAATAAAGATCAGAACAGAAATAAATGAAATGGAATCTTAAAAAAAGAATACAAAAGATCAGTGAATCCAAGAGTTGGTTCTTTGAAAAGATAAACAAGATTGACGAACTTTTAACCAGACTCATCAAGAAAAAGAAAAAAAACAGAGAAATGAACCAAATAAATAAAATCAGAAATGAAAGAGGAGAAGTAAGAACCAACACCAAAGAAATAGAAGGGATTGTAAGAAAATACTATGAACAACCAAATGCCAACAGACTGGGTGACCTGCACAAATTTCTAGAAACATTCAATCTTCCAAAACTAAATAAGGAAGAATCAGAGGATCTGAATAGACAGATTACACCTAGTAAAATTGAAGCAGTAATCTAAAAACTCCCAACAAACAAAAGCCCTGGACCAAATAGCTTCATAGGTGAATTTTACCAAACATTCTGAGGAGAACTAACACCTCTCTTTCTCACGTTATTTTACAAAATTCAAGAGGAGGGGAGGCTCTTAGACTCATTTTATGAGGACAGCATTATCCTGATTCCAAAACCAGATAAAGACACTACAAAAAAGAAAAATATAGGCCGATATCCTTGATGAATAGAGACATTAAAATCCTTAACAAAATATTAGCAAACCAAATACAACATTGCATCAAAAAATATCATACACCATGATCAAGTGGGATTTATTCTGGGAATGCAAGCTTGTTATAACATTCACAAGACAACAATAGTGACTCAACACATTCAAAATGAAGGATATAAACCACATGATCTTATCAATAGATGGAGAAAAAGCATTTGAGAAATCCAGCATCAATGTATGATACAAACTTTAAGGAAAGTGGAATTAGAGGGAATATACTTAAACATAATAAAGGTCATATATGACAAACCTACTGCCCTCATCATACTCAACAGGCAAAAACTACAAGTATTCCCCTTAAAATTGAGAAGAAGACAGGGAAATCCACTTTCATCTGTCTTATTCAACACAGTATTGAAAGTCTAGCCACAGCAATCAGGCAAGCAGGAGAAATACAAGGCATCCAAATTAGAAATGAAGAAGAAAATCTGTCTTTATTTGCCAATGACATGGTACTGTACATAGTGAAATGTAAAGATTCCACCAAAGAATTACTAGAACTAATAAATAAATTAGGCAAAGTAGCAAGATACAAAATTAGTATCCAGAAATCAGTTGCATTTCTGTGCCAATAATGAACTAACATAAAAGGAATTTAAGAAAACAATCCCATTGACAATTGTTACAAAAATAATAAAACAGCTAGGAATAAACCTAAACAATGATGTAAAAGACCTGTACTTGAAAAATTGTAAGACACTGAAGAGAGAAATGGAAGAAGATACAAGTAAGTGGAAGCATGTACCATGTTCATGGATAGGAAGAATTATCATCATTAAAATGTTCATACTACAGAAAGCAATCTGTAGATTCAACAAAATTCCTATCAAGACCCCAATGATGTATTTCACAGTACTAGTACAAATATTTCAAAAAAAACTTTTTTAGTTATTACTTCATTGTTGTTCAATTACAGTTATCTGCATACTTTCCCCTCGCCTCCCCCATCCCCTCCAATCCCACCTCCCTCCCCTGCCTCCCTCCTCATGTGTCCCCTATAGTGGTTCCTGAAAACCCTTCTCCCCATTGGACCCTCCGCCCTCCCCCCTGGTTATTGTTAGATTGTTCTTAATTTCAATGTCTTTGGTTAAGTTTTTCTTGCTTTTTTCTTTTGTTGATTGTGTTCCAGTTAAAGGTGAAATCATATGGTATTTGTCCCTCACCGCTGGGCCTACTTCACTTAACATAATGCTCTCCAGTTCCATCCATGCTATTGCAAAGGGTATAACCTCCTTCTTCCTCTCTGCTGCGTAGAATTCCATTGTGTAAATGTACCATAGTTTCTTGATCCACTCATTTGTAGATGGTTACTCAGGTTGTTTCCAGCACTTGGCTATTGTGAATTGTGCTGATATGAACATTGGAATGCATAAGTTCTTTTGAATTGGTGTTTCAGGGCTTTTAGGGTATAATCCCAGTAGTGGAATTGCTGGGTCAAAAGGCAGTTCCATTTTTAGTTTTCTGAGGAAATTCCATACTGTTTTCCGCAGTGGCTGCACCAGTCCGCATTCCCAGCAACAGTGCAGTGGGGTTCCCTTTTCTCCACATCCCCTCCAACAGTTATCTGTTGCTTTGTTTATGATGGTCATTCTGACAGGTGTGAGGTGATATCTCATTGTGCTTTTAATTTGAATCTCTCTGATGGCTAATGATGTTGAGCATCTTTTCATATGTCTCTGGGCCCTCTGTATGTCTTCTTTTGAGAAGTGTCTGTTCATGTCTTTTGCCCATTTTTTAATTGGGTTTTTTGTCTTCCTGGAGTGGAGTCGTATGAGTTCTTTATATATTTTGGAGATCAAATCCTTGTCTCAGGTATCATTGGCACACATGTTTTCCCATACTGTTGGTTCTCTTTTTATTTTAACACTGTTTTCTTTATCCCCACAGAAGCTCTTTATTTTGATAAGGTCTCATTTGTTTATTCTTTCCTTTATGTCCCTTGCTCTAGGGGACCTATCATTGAAGATGTTGCTGCATGGGATGTCTGAGATTTTCCTACCAATGTTTTTCTCTAAGACTTTTATGGTGTTACAACTTACATTTAAGTCTTTTATCCACCTTGAATTTATTTTTGTGTATGGTGTAAGTTGGTGCTTGAGTTTCATTTTTTTGCATGTAGCTGTCCAGATTTCCCAACACCATTTTTTAAACTATATTTTATTGATTATGCTGATACAGTTGTCCCACTCTTCCCCCCCTTCTTGCCCCCCACCCTCTTACCCCCCTTTCGCCACCCTTTAGTTTTCTCCATAGGTTATACACATAAACCTTTCTTCTCCTGCACTTCCTATACTATTCTTAGCCTCCACCTGTCTGTTGTCTACCTCCCATTTATGCTACTTGTTCTGTGCCCCGTTCCCACCCTCTCCCCCTACCACTCCCCTGTTGATATTCCTCCATACCTTATATAACTCCCTTTAACATTTCATACAATAAAGGCTGGGTGGTGATGAACTTCTTGAACTTGACCTTATCTGAGAAGCACTTTCTCTGCCCTTCCATTCTAAATGAAAACTTTGCTGGATAGAGTATTCTTGGATGTAGGTCCTTGCCT
>PVJI01006673.1:0-25649 GCA_004026765.1 Micronycteris hirsuta | reverse complement strand
TCCCTTCTTGCCTGTAAGGTCTCTTTTGAGAAATCAGCTGATAATCTTATGGGCATTCCTTTGTAGGTAACTGTCTCCTTTTCTCTTGCTGCTTCTAGGATCCTTTCCTTATTTTTGATCTTGGATAATGTAATTATTATGTGTCTTGGTGTGTTTCTCTTTGGGTCCAACTTCTTTGGGACTCTCTGAGCTTCCTGGACTTCCCGAAAGTCTATTTCCTTCACCAGCTTTGGGAAATTCTCCATTATTATGTGTTCAAAGAAGTTTTCAATTCCTTGGATTTCTTCTTCTCCTTCTGGCAGCCCTATGATCCGTATGTTGGGCCATTTACAGATGTCCTGGAGGTTTCTGAGCCCCTCCTCCGTTTTTTGAATTCTTGTTTCTTCATTCTTTTCTGGTTGGATGTTTTTTTCTTTCTGCTGGTCCACTCTGTTTTGTTGAGCCCCAGTTTCCTCCTTATCCCTATTGGTTCCCTGCAGATCTCTCCTCATTTGTTCAAGCAATTTCGATAATTTTTCATCGAATTCTGTAAGCATCTTATTACTAGGGTTCTAAACTGTGCATCTGATAGGTTGGCTATCTCTTGGTCGGTTAGCTCTGGAGCTTTGATCTGTTCCTTTCTTCGGGCCATTTTTTTCCCCTCAGTGATCCTGTTACTGTAAGGAGGGCGGAGCCTTGGGGTTCACCTGGGCAGGGAAATTCCCGGTAGCTGTGCTGTGATGTAGCCTGTGGGGGCGGGACCTTAGAGCACAATGGAGCCTGCTCCGCACTCTGCACCCACACTGCCTCCTGCAAGCAATTTGAGCCCCTCTTCGCCGGCTCCGGGGGTTGCTCCGGGTCAGTGGATGGGCTGCACAGCTCCAATCCCCCGTGTGTCTCCCCAGTGAACTCTCCTATGAGGGCGGGAGTTCCTCCCGCTGCCGACTCCACCCCCACAGGTGCTCTCAATCTGCGTCGATAGGTTGTGCAGTGCTTTCTCTCCCGGTTTGTCTGCATGCGAATGCGGACCTGCCCGGTCCACCAGTCTTGGCCCCGCCCGGTCGGATGAGCCGGACGCTGGCTGCAGTTTGGTCAGGCACCCCCATCTCTGTGTGCTGCAGCCCCGCGGGGACCGCCCCTCTAACCGCGGTCCTGCCGTCTGCTCACCAGTTCTCTGCAGAGTCCCCGAGTGCTCTCTATCCGCCCTGCTCCTCCCGGCTCACCAGACTGGATGAATGTATCTTCTTTAATTCCTTGGTTGTCAGACTTTCTCTCAATTCGATTTTCTGTCAGATCTGGCTGTTTTTGTTTAGATAAATTTCTGTTTTTTTCCTTGTTTGGCTGTGCAAGGAGGCACGGCACGTTCACCTATGCCGCCATCTTGTCAGAAGTCACAGTCCTTTGTATTTCTGTGGCGTCAGTTGTAATATCTCCTCTTTCATTTCTGATTGAGTTTATTTGGGTCCTCTCTCTTTTTTTCTTGATGAGCCTGCTTAAAGGCTTGTCTATTTTGTTCAAAGAACCAGCTCCTGGATTCATTGATCCTTAAATTGTGCTTTTAATCTGTATGTCATTTAATTCTGCTTTGATCTTGGTTATTTCCTTCCTTCTGCTTCCTTTGGGTTGTCTTTGTTGTTGTTCCTTGTGTTCTTGTAGGCGTAGGGTTAGCTTTTTTGTTTGAATTGTTTCTATTTTTTTTTTAGGTAGGCCTGTATCGCTATGAACTTCCCCTTCAGGACTGCCTTTGCTGTGTCCCATAAGTTTTGGGTTGTTAGTTCATTTTCATTTGTTTCAAGGAACTTTTTGATTTCTTCCCAAATTTTGTCCTTGACCCATTCATTGTTTAATAGAATGCTCTTCAATCTCCATGAGTTTGAGTGTTTGGGTTTTTTTTCCCTTTGGGTTGGTTTCTAATTTCAGTCCCTTGTGGTCAGAGAAAATACTTGATATAATTTCAATTTTCTTGAACTTGTTGAGGCTTGTTTTGTGTCCTATCATATGGTCTATTTTTTAAAATGTTCCATGTGCATTTGAAAAGAATGTGTATTTAGCTTCTGTGGGGTGAAAGGCTCTATATATATATCAATTAAGTCCATTTCTTCTAGGGCATTGTTCAATGCCACAATATCTTTGCTGATATTTTTTTGGAAGATTTGTCCATTTTTGACAGTGGGGTGTTGAAGTCCCCTACTATGATTTTGTTGCTATCAATATGTTTCCTGAAGTCTTCCAATATTTTCTTTATGTATTTGGGTGCTCCTATGTTGGGTGCATAGATATTTACAATGTTTATGTCTTCTTGGTGGATTCTTCCCTTGAGTATTATGAAGTATCCTTCTGGGTCTCTCTTTATGGCCCTTTTTTTGAAGTTTATTTTGTATGATGTGAGTATTGCTACCTCAACTTTTTTTTCCTGTCCATTTGCTTGGAAAATTTGTTTCCAGCCCTTCATTTTTAGTCTGTGTAAGTCTTTTGTCCTGAGGTGGGTCTCTTGTAGGCAGCATATGTATGGATCATGCTTTCTTATCAATTGAGCTATTCTATGTCTTTTGATTGGAACATTTAATCCATTTATGTTTAAGGTTATTATTGATAGGTACTTATTCATTGCCTTTTTTTTTTTTGTTTGTATCTGTGTTCATCTCTCTCTCTCTCTTTCCCTTCCTTTCCTTAAATCAGTCCCTTTAGCATCTCTTGCAGAGCTGGTTTGGTGGAGGTGTATTCTTTTAGACTTCTTTTGTCTGGGAAGCTCCTTCTTTGGCCATCTATCTTGACTGAGAGCCTTGCTGGGTAGAGTCGTCTTGGTTGCAGGCCTCTGGTTCTCATTACCTGGAATATTTTTTGCCACTCCCTTCTGGCTTGGAGTGTTTCCATTGAGAAGACAGCTGCTAGCCTTATTGGGGCTCCCTTGTATGTTACTTCATGTTTCTGCCTCACTGCCTTTAAGATTCTCTTTTTGTCTTGGAATTTTGCCATTTTCATTATGATGTGTGTTGAAGTGGGCCTGTTTGGGTTCCTTATGATTGGGACTCTCTTGACACGGGGTAGATCGGGCCTGCCGACACCCGTGGTTGCCGTGACTCGGTGCGTGTCATACCGTGACACGTGGGGAAAGTAATACCGGGGCTACGTGGCTGATTCCTCCCAATTCCAGGAAAAAGCCTCGTGGCTTGCCCAGCCAGGGTTTTTATCAGGGGCCAATTTACATAGGATTGATTATTCATGGGATTATGCAGAACAGGTAGGATTACTCATAACAAAGCATTGGATGTAAATTCAGATCCGGTGGCAAACAGGACCAGGTTAAAGTAATATTCAGGGGTCAGCAAGCCAGAATTTTTTAAGATACACCTTTGCCAAATTCCTATTAGAGAATTCCCATCCCACAGACATGATCCACACTTGCTCACACAGGAATCACACGGAGCTGTGCTCAAAACATGTAAATTCTCAGGACTGTGTGTTTACACATGTGTGGAAATCACTGCCACACTCTCTGTGTTTCCTGAATTTGTGTGACTTTTTCTCTCATCAAATTAGGGCAGTTTTCCATCATTACTTCTTCAAATAGGTTTTCTATCCCTTACTCCTCTTCTCCTTCTGGTATCCCTATTATACGCATATTATTACATTTCATGTTATCCTGCATTTCCCTTAATACCTCTTCATTCTTTCTGGGTCTTTTTTCCTGTTCTTGCTCTTTTTGGGTGTTTTTTTTCTACCTTGTCCTCCAGCTCGCTGATCTAATCTTCTGCTTCATTGAGCCTGCTTTTGATTCCTTCTATTGTGTTCTTCAGTTCAGATATTGTATTCTTCATTTCCTCTTGGCCCTTTTGGATAGTTTCCTTTTACATGTTGACATAGTTTGCAGTGAGTTCATTATAGTTTCCCTGTAGTTTCTGGTAATATTTTGTGAGCCCATCGAGCTTCTCGAGCTTCTTGAGCTTCCTGAGAACCAATTCTTTGAACTCAATATCTGATAGTTGTGGGCATTGCTTGCGGCAATATTTTATCAGATATATCTTCCATGTAAGGGAAACAAAAGAAAAAAGTAAACAAATGGGATTACATCAAACTAAAAAGTTTTTTCACAGCAAAGGAAACCATCAACTAAATGGAAAGACAACCCACAAATGGGAGAACATATTCACCAACACATCTGATAAGGGTCTAGTATTTAAAATTTATAAAGAACCTAAGAAATTCAACACCAAAAATCAAATAATACAATTTAAAAATGGGACAAAGACTTGAATAGACACTCCTCCAAAAAGAATATACAGGTAGATGGCCAGTGATCCCACTTCTCTGAATATATCCAAAGGAACCCAAAACTCTATTTCAAAAGAACATAAGCATGCCTATGTTCATTATAGTGTTATTTACAATCACTAATATTTAGAAGCAGCCCAAGCAGCCCAGTGGATGAGTGGATAAAACAACTATGGGAAATTTACATAATGGAATACAACTCTGCCATAAAAAAAAATAGAAAATTTCACCCTTTGTGACAGTATGTATGGACCTGGAGGACATTATGTTGAGTGAAATTAGCCAGTCAGAGAAAGACAAATGCCATATGATTTCACTCATACGTGGAATCAAATGAATGAACTGAACAGGAAAACATGGACAGAAATGTAGATGAAGAACAGGATGACAGCTAGTGGAGGGAGTGGATGAGGCTATGGAAGGGTTGAGCAAAAGGGAAAAAGGAACTCATGGGCATGGACAAGAGTGTGCTGATTGCTGTGGCAGGGATGTATAAGGGGATTAAATGGTAATGGAAAAATACAATAAATGTTAAATTAAAAAAAAGGGATGTTCCAACTGAAAAGATGGGGATTCTAATCCTCAAACCCATTAGAAGAAAATAGAGTTCAGTCTTCATTTATATCAAGGGAAGGGAAAATGGGAGGGGTTGGTTGTTTTTGTAAAAACTCAAGTCCCAATTGAAATTCCTTTAATGATTAGCACATCTAAAGAAGGAGTTATTACCCGGTAAGCCATGAGAACATTGCACTCTTGAATATGATGGAGTCAGAGAGCCTGAGCATTTCATTCTGTTGCATTATTGAGCAGCAGGAACCATCACTTTCAATCAGTCTATGGTTCCTGTACTTAACAGTCTCCATGTCCTTTGGTGGGTGGCTTTGTGAAGATTGGCATTGGGGTTTTAGATTGGTAACACAAAAATTTACACATACGCTATTTTTTACAATTTAAAAAAGTGTGGCAAAATATATAAAACATAAAATTTATCATTTGATTCACTTTAAATGTATAGTTCAGTAGTATTAAGAACATTCACATTGTTGTACAACCAACCATCACCACCCATCTCCAGAACTTTTTCATCTCCCCAAACTGAAACTCTGAACCTGTTAAACACTGACTCACCCATTCTCCCTTCCTGCCAAACTCTGGTAACTGCCACATAGTAATGCTTATTGGTAATAGAGCTTTTTACTAATTTTGTCTACTTTGTTCAAAATATAAGATAATATTTTGATAAGTATTTAGGGAAAACACTTTTTATTTGGGCTGTAATATGTCTTTGCCAAGCACTGCAAAGGGAAATTGCAGGCTACAAACAGCTTTTCTTTGCATGTGTCACTTCTAGTTAATATTACTTAGAGTATTCTGAACAGCACTAGAAAAATTCCAGGATCGTTCAACTAAAGTAACCAAACACCCCCCAATGTTCACACATTCATATTGATCCAACATACTTTAAATTTAGACATTTATCTCAAATGATAATGCATGACCATCTCTTCTGTAGGTAGCAAAACCTGTCATCAAAAATGAGTGTAGTGATTACTAATTCAGTACTTGCTTCTCCTTCCTGTAAACACCCTGTGAAACCAGAAAAGACACCGGCATTTTTGCTGCCTGTCACATGCCAAACCCATTAAGCTGAAACAGGGACTGAAACTTTATGGGCGTTTTATTCAGAAGGCTGGCAATCTGAGAAGATGGCGGGTTCATGCCCTAACAGACCATCTTAACATTTTCTTTCCAAGCCAAGGTTTTTATAGCAGGGAATAAACAAGGTGCAGTGAGGGGTTTTGAAATTTGGGGAAAGTTAGGTGAAAGAAACTGCAGCACTCTTGCCCTGGGCAGTTAGCTTTTCCCAGAGGAGGGTGGTAGTTTATCTCTCTCTAGAACACAAAGGCCCGGATGCCTCCACTTGTTCCCCAGGCAGTAATCTTTAGCAGTGCCCCAGGTTGTGGGCTGTCTCTCCCAGGAGCCAGGATGGGCCTTATCTGTAGCCAGGTGGGCCTTATCCTTAAGAGGATGGGCCTCTTTCTGAAACAATAGCTTTAATATATGCATTACCTACTAGGCTTATAACTATTTACCTTAAACTAAAATTTTCCAACTCTTGAGTCCCCAGTCACCTGGTCCATGGAGGAGTCTTGTGGGTTCAACTTTCAAAGATTGTCAAAGATTTCTGACTAGCACTACTGCTACCACTTCAACTCAAGCCATTTATCTTCCCTAACTTGCAAATGTTCTCTGTCTCAGCACTTGTGAACACATTTCCTCCAATCCATTCTTCACATAGGTACCAGAGACATCTTTTAAAAATATTGGGTTGTGCTACTCAGCTTAAAACTCACAGGTGACTATCTTATATATGTAGAATAAATTCAGCTCCTCAGCAAAACCTGCACTGCCTTGCCCCAGCCCACTTCCTTTAGTTCAACCCCTTCCTCTGTCTTATGTGTTTGTTTTGCTCAGGGGCAGCACAGTGAAGCTTGTTCCCACCTCCATACCTTTGCACTTGCTGTTCCCTCTGCTCATTACCTTGCTTACTCTTTCCTATTCTTCAAACTTTAGCCTAAGTCTCATCACTTTGGAGAAGAGCACCATGTTATTCTTTCATGACTTATTTTGTTAAGAACATCTTGTCACAATCCTTCCACAATTATATTATTCCATTTATTGGCTTATACAGTTATTTGTGTCTACCTCTAGATGGCAAGTGCTACTATTTCAGGGAACACTCTCTCCCAGAATTGACCTGTAGTAGGTACTCAAACAACTTGTTGAATGAATGAATAAACAAGCGATAGAGCTTTTATGAAAAACAGTAAAACACATCATTAGCCATCAGAGAGATGCAAATTAAAACCAAAATGAGATATCACCTCACACCACTCAGAATGGCCATCATAAACAAAGCAACAGATAACTGTTGGAGGGGATGTGGAGAAAAGGGAACCCTACTGCACTGTTGGTGGGAATGCAGACTGGTGCAGCCACTGCGGAAAACAGTATGGAATTTCCTCAGAAAACTAAAAATGGAACTGCCTTTTGACCCAGCAATTCCACTACTGGGATTATACCCTAAAAGCCCTGAAAAACCAATTCAAAAGAACTTATGCACTCCAATGTTCATAGCAGCACAATTCACAATAGCCAAGTCCTGGAAACAACCTAAGTGCCCATCTACAAATAAGTGGATCAAGAAACTATGGTACATTTACACAATGGAATTCTACGCAGCAGAGAGGAAGAAGGAGGTTATACCCTTTGCAATAGCATGGATGGAACTGGAGAGCATTATGCTAAGTGAAGTAAGCCAGGTGGTGAGGGACAAATACCATATGATCTCACCTTTAACTGGAACATAATCAACAAAAGAAAAAAGCAAGAAAAACATAACCAGAGACATTGAAATTAACAACAGTCTGACAGTGGCCAGAGGGGAGGGCGGAGGGGACAATGGGGAGAAGGGTTTTCAGGAACCACTATAGAGGACACATGGACAGAACCAAGGGAAAGGAGGGAGGAAGGAAAGGAGGTTGGGTTGGGGGGCGGGGAGGGGAGAGGATGCAGACCACTGTAATTGAAAAACAATAAAGTAACTATTAAAAAAAAAAACAAACAGTAAAACAGCCACCATGTGTTGCAATCAACTGAGTGTTAAGCATTGCACAAAGAACTTTCCATACTATGAGGTCTGTCCAGAAATTATCCAGCCACGTGACATGAAACATAGAGACATGTATTGAGACACAAGATACAAGAAACACTGTACATAGGACAATGACACCTTGGTCACCTTCAAAGTAGGCTCCTGGGACCTCACACAGTTTTCCCAATTGCTATCAGCTGCCTTGTTGTATTTTCTTGAACAAATCATTAGTCTGAAATCTCTTCCCTTTCAAAGGTGATTTTAGTTTTGGGAAAAATCAGAATTTACAGGGCACCAAATCTGGGCTGTAGGGGGTTGAGTCACCTGGGTAATTTGATGTTTCACAAAAAAACTGCACAAGATGTGACACATGAGTGGGTGCACTGGTGATGAAGTTGCTAACCACCAGTTGTCCATAACTGCAGTCTTCTGAATCATCCTAATAATTTCTGCGGAAGAATGTTCAAGCTTAACACAAAATTTGTTGCAGATTCATTGCTCTACTCACTCAGTTATTTTTAATGTGATGGCCACACAGTACACATGCTTACTCCATAGCTTCTACCACCCCCAATGACTAGTACAGTGAAATTGCCATTGTTCACACATGCACATTCCAGCCCACTCTCCTTGGCTGCCAGGCTACATTGATGTCATGCAAACCATTTTCATTATATTAACAATGGTTAGACTTTTTCCAGACAGACCTCATAATGTCTTATATTAATGTCTCAATTTAATGTGAGAAAAAGATGACTCCTAGTATTTTAAGGATTTTGTGTGTGAATTAAAAAAATGTGTTGGTAGCAACCTCAGTAAGAGCCCATCAGTAAATGGATGGATCAAGAAACTATGGTACGTTTACACAATGGAATTCTACACAGCAGAAAAAAAAAGGAGCTCCTATCCTTCGCAACAGCATAGACAGATCTGGAGAGCATTATCCTAAGTAAAATAAACCAGGCAGTGAAAGACAAATACCATATGATCTCACCTATAAGTGGAACCTAATTAACAAAACAAACAAACAAGAAAAATATAACCAGAGACATTGAAATAAAGAACACCTGACAGTAACCAGAAAGGAGGGGGTGGAGAGGAGGGAGTGAAGGTCCATCAAAGAACATGTATAAAGGACTCATGGACAAAGCCAAAGGGGGATAAGATCGAGGGTGGCAGGTGGGGATGGGTGGGTCAGGGGTGTGTGAAGGGTGGAAAATGGAGACGAATGTACTTAAACAACAATATAACAAAAACTAAACTAACTTCTCTCCTTAAAAAATAGTGTAACAGGTTTTGAGAACCCATAGAGTGAGTCAATATGGAGGAACATCAAAACTTACCATTAATATTAATATTACAAGCCATAAAATGGCATACCACTGAAGAATCTATCAAAATAATATCCAGATGTTCAAGCTTTTTATCAAAAACATTTTAATCATTCATTACTCCATTCCTGCTTGAATCACATTTCTTTGGAAAGAGTTAGGAATTACCTTTACTAAGCAAAATCTTCAGTGGAGATACAGAGATGTGCAAAATTAGCTTTGTCATGAGAATTAAAATCTGCCTGTCTCCAAAGCCAATACAGGCACACCCGATTTTACTGTGCCTGGCTTTATTGTCATGTCACACAAAGCATTTCTCACAAACTAAGTGCAAAACCCTCTCCTGCACACTGATTAGGACTGGCTCTCTTGTAAGACTGCTCTATTGGTGGTCTGGCTTCCAATTGTAACATTTCCAAGGTGTGCCTGTATTTTACCACCATCCCACGCTCCCAAGGCTTTTGCTATTGGAATCTCCAGTTAGTTAGTTACATTATATTCACCTGGTACAGACACATCATCACCTAGCCTGAGTCAAAATTATTACATTTGATCTCATTTTATCCCTCAATAACCCTATGAGGTATAGCGACCATCATTATTTCCACTCCATACATGGAGTAATAGGACTCATGAAGCTGGTGGTAGAGGCAGAATTAAAACACAGATGTGACTATGTCAGAGCCTCTACTTTGAATTCTTTGACCTTCCTTCCAACATTCTTTTTTTTTTAATTAAAAAAAATGTTTATTGATTTTAGAAGAGAGAGGGAACATTGATGTGAGAGAAACATCAATCAGTTGTCTTCCATACGTACCCAGATTGGGGATGAACCTGCAACCCAGGTATGTGCCCTGACCTAAAATTGAATCCCCAACATTTGATATACAGGATGACACTCCAATCAACTGAGCCCCACTGGCCAGGGCCCAGCATTCTTCAGAGGACTTTGTGGGACTGACTGCTTTGGGGCAGAACCACAGTATTCTGAAGACTCATAGACAGGGGAAATCTCATAGGCTCCAAAGTCCAGCATGTCATTGCTATTAGTGAATCTTTTCTCAAGGGAGGCCATTTGCACATTACTTACTTGAGGGACATTACTGACACTGCCCTAAAACACATGTTATGCCATTGAAAACCCAGGAAACAGGTTTCAGCATAAGATGAACCTGAAATTGTATACAAACTATTATAAAGTATTATGCCAAAAGGGCATAGTTCTAAAGAATGCATCAAAATGAATATAAATCATTTATAGGGATTTACTTTTCTAAACTACTGTTTTCAGAGGGGATCTCAAATAAAATAAAACAACATAATACGTGAAATTCCAAGGATATACAATTTCAACTGCAGAGGTAGTGAGATTCTATCACAATGGTTCTTAGTTTTGCCAGTATAAATTACTGCCAGTCACTCTACCCAAGATATGACCTAACCATGATAAAACATGATGACATATATTTTACAAGTTGCCATGACACAATAGTGTCAACTTAATATAAATTTGTTAACAGACTATCTTGTTGGAATATAATAAGTAATAAATACTTTAATAGTTCATATATTTTCATCTCCCAAATATATTCCTCCAATTTTATAACATATATTTCTCCAAAATTTGCAAAAATTGCAGAATAAAAACCTTTTAAAATTTTATATCTTATTCCACTATGTGGAGAAATACATCTTATTTATTAAATTCATATTTCTTAACATAACTTTCTACATTTTCTAGCAAGTTTAAATAGAAAAATCTGAAACAAACACTATCAAACTTTAAACCACAAACAAAAAAGTTTTATCAGGGTAATTACTCTATAAAATTATCATTTTTAATCACGTTACAAATGAAGACTGAAATGCAAGGAAGATAATTTACCAACATACTACATGCCAAGCATTAACCTTGCTTTTAGAAATCTTGTTTTTACGATGAGATTAGACTGTCTTTAAATTGTAGGTTAAACCTAAGAATTGTACTTAGGATTTAGATAAGTTGACACTGTTTCTGTTATCCTAAAAAAAAAAAATTGCCCTTGCCATATATCATCATTGCCCTTTCAATTGTTCTTAGACTTCCAGGAAGAGATGAAAGAGTTATTTGTACTTATTTGTTTCTTCCCATTTTTTTCTTGAATACACTTTAATCAGCTCTTTGCTCCAAACACTCCAACAGAGATTGCTATAATCCATGTCCTGAATGGCTATATCTAATGATCAGTTCCTGGGCCTCATCCTACTTGAACTTTCAGCAGCATTTGACACAGTTGATTATTCTTTCCTCCTTTAATTGCTTTTTGCTCTTGGCTTCCAGAAAAACCTGCCAGTCCTCTTAAGATCTTGGTATTAGAGGTCATTTTTGATGCATATAATTGGTCAAGTCACAAAGGACAGTCTGGATTCAAAGATGAGAGAACATAGCCTCCACACTATGAATGCACAGGAAGGGAAGAAATTGTTGGTAGCCACCTTTGGAGACTATAGCATAGAGAGCAAAAATAAATAGAAGTCAAACAGGTGGATGAAGGAAAAGGACATAAGAGATAAAGGGAACTATGCCCCACCTAGAGACTGTCATAACTTAGTACAATATGTTCATAATTCAGGCCACCTATTTTTATTTTAGATTGAATTTTTGACAACCCTCTAAATTTTCCTTCCTGCCTTCCCACATATTATGATTTGTAATATTTCAATTTACTATTTTATATTAGATAGGCCTACTTATGATTGTGATGAACAAAAATCAAAGATATTAGGGCTGGTACTTTTGCTGTTTCCTTAGGCTTTCAAAACCACATGGATCAACATCACTGCCTCAATCTCACAGCTTTGTGCTCATATTCAAAGAAAGAAAGTGAGCAAGGGGTGGTGCTGGTCATAGCTGTTTATCAGAATCCCATAGCCACCTTTATATCAAATCCTCATGTATTAAGGGCTGTAGCTGAGTCCATACAGCTGCCTTTAAGTACAAAGGCAATTGGAAAATGTGTGGATTTTCCCAGGATATATTTTGGTGATAGCAGTTGAAAAGATGGTCTGAGTAGCCTTTGTGTTTGTAAATCTATAGTGATTACTACATTTGACAGAAAAATTAAAAGAAACAAAAAATTATCTTTAATAGTATGAATTGGAAAACTTCTGTAAAGGAGTAGATAGTAAATATTTTAGGCTTTGGGGATCATATATGTGTCTCTGCTGAAACTACTCTACTCTGCCATCACAGTGCAACAGCAGACATAGACAATATGTAAACTAATGGGCCTGATTATGCTCCTATAAAACAAGCAGGGAGCCAGATTTGGCCCATGGGTCACAATTTGTTCACCTCTGCTTTAGAATGATAATTTGAACAAACTATCCAACATATTATTTCCAGCAAATCCCATATATGGCATGAGGCATTCATGAATCTACTTTGTCTTATATCAGCCTGCTACATACATTGTGACAGTAGGTGCTCAAAAATTGTTTTAAAAGTTTAATTCTTATGCTAAAAGGAACTCTTTTGGTGATTTCCTGAGACCAACTTCTGGCCCAGAGTTAGATACAATCACTACTATTTCATTTCTTTGCCATGTCTCCCTACTTGTTTGCAGAAAATCTGTAATATACAGTGATATAGAATTAACATCCCAATTCCCTAGATCTTTTAATGAATTCACTTATACCTGGGGATCTGACCAAAGCATCTATTCATGAATAGTGTAATGATTACCAAGACCTGAATGCGAAGGCACGATGCCATCTTTTCCAGAAATACATCCAAACTGAGAAATCAACTGTCTCGTGCCTGGGTTTTTTTGGTGTGCCAATTTTTTTCATTAACTATAAAACTCTTTTGGATATTTTCTTCCAAGATACCTCCATTTACCATATTATATCTGTTAAAAGGTAGAGAAAAAGATCCAATATGTGAAACTTTCCTAATGCATCTATGCGAGGACTTCATATGAGAATTTAGCATGTGAATCAATTAATAGCCATTGCTATTCCAAATTTAAAACTTTTAAAATATTATTTTTTTAATTGTTCAAGTACAGTTTTCTTCCTTTTCCTCCCAACCCAGTCCAACACCCCAGCCCTCCCCACCTCTCTCCCATTTCCACCCCTCCCCCACCCATTATTGTCCATATGTCCTCTATAATTGCTCCTGCAAACTCTTCCCCCTTTCCCCCTAAAATTCCATCCCCTCTCCTTTCTGGTCACCATTAACCTGCTCTCAATTTCAGTGTATTTGGTTATATTTTGCTTGTTTGTTTGTTTTGTTGATTAGGTTCCTGTTTAAGGTGAGATCATATGGTATTTGTCTTTCACTGCCTGCCTTATTTCACTTACCATGATGCTTTCCAGTTCCATTCATGCTGTTGGAAAGGGTAGAAATTCCTTCTTTCTTTCTGCTGCATAGAATTCCATTGTGTAAATGTATCATAGTTTATTGATCCATTCATTTACTGATGGGCACCTAGGTTGTTTCCAGCACTTGGCTATTGTAAATTGTGCTGCTATGAACATTGGAGTGCATTGGTTCTTCTGGATTGGTGTTTCAGGGTTTTTAGGATATAATCCTAGGAATGGAATTGCCAGGTCAAAAGGCAGATCCATTTTAGTTTTCTGAGGAAATTCCATACCGTTTTCCATAGTGGTTTCACCAGTCTGCAATCCCACCAACTGTGCACTACGGTTCCCTTTTCTCCACAACCTCTCCAACACTTGTTGTTTGTTGCTTTGTTTATGATGGTCTTTCTCAATGTGAGAGGTGGTATCTCACTGTGGTTTTAATTTCCATCTCTCTGATGGCTAACGATACTGACCATCTTTTCATGTGTCTCTGGACCCTCTGTATGTCCTCCTCAGAGAAGTGTCTGTTCAAGTCCTTTGCCCATTTTTTAGTTGGGTTGCTTGTCTTCTCAGAGTGGAGTCATATGAGTTCTTTATATATTTGGGAGATTAAACCCTTGTCTGAGGTATCATTGGAAACATGTTTTTCCATAAGGTTGGTTCTCTATTAATTTTAATACTGTTTTATTTAGCTGTGCAGAAGATGTTTATTTTTATAAAATCCCATTTGTTTATTCTTTCCTTTATATCCCTTGCTCTAGGGGACATATCAGTGAAAATACTGCTGCGTAAAACATCTGAGATTTTTCTGCCTATGCTCTCCTCTAGGGCTTTAATAGTGTCATGACTTATATTTAAATCTTTTATCCACCTTGAATTTATTTTTGTGTATGGTGTAAGTTGGTGCTCAAGTTTCATTTTTTTGCATGTAGCTTGTCCAGCTCTCCCAACACCATTTGTTGAAGAGGCTATTTTTACTCTATTTTATGCTACTGCCCCATTTGTTGAATATTAATTGACCATATAGACTTGGGTTTATTTCTGGGCTCTCTATTCTGTTCCATTGGTCTATCTGTCTGTTTTTATGCCAGTACCAGGCTGTTTTGATTACAGTGGCCTTATAATACAGTTTGATATCAGGTATTGTGATCTCTCCTACTTTGCTCTTCTTTCTCAAAATTGCAGCAGCTATTCAGGGTTGTTTATGGTTTTATATAAATTTTTGGAGTGATTGTTCTATATCTGTGAAATATGCCATTGGTACATTAGTAGGTATTGCATTGAATCTATGAATTGCTTTGGGTAGTATGGACATCTGGATGATGTTAATTCTTCCTATCTATGAACACGGTATCTGCTTACATTTGTTTGTGTCTTCCTTGATTTTTTTCTTCAGTGTTGCATAGTTTTCTGAGTACAGGTCTTTTACCTCCTTGGTTAGGTTTATTCCTAGGTATTTTATTTTTCTTGTTGCTATATCAAATGAGATTTATTTCCTGATTCCTGCTTTTGATGTTTCATTGTTGGTATACAAAAATGCCTTTGATTTCTGGATATTGACTTTGTATCCCAATGTTTTGTCAAATTCATTTATTTGTTAGAGCAGTTTCTTGGTGGGGTATCTAGAATTTTCTATGTACACTATCATGTCATCTGTAAACAATGACAGTCTTGTTTCCTCCTTTCCAATTTGGATGCCTTTTATTTCCTTTTCTTGTCTGATTGCTGTGACTAAAACTTCCAATACTATTTTGAATAAAAGTGGTGATAGCAGACAACCTTGTCTTGTTCCTGATCTTAGTGGGAAAGATTTTAGTTCTTGACCATTGAGTATGATGTTGGCTGTAGGTCTCTCATATATGGTCTTTATTATGTTGAGGAATGCTCCCTCTATTCCCACTTTGCAGAGTGTTTTAATCATAAAGGGGTGCTGTACCTTATTGAATGTTTTTTCGGCATCTATTGATATGATCATGTAATTTTTGTCTTTCATTTTGTTTATGTGATGTATTATGTTTTTTGATTTGCAAATATCGCATTATACTTGCATCCCTGGGATGAATCCCACTTGGTCCCAGTTGGTCCCATTTTTAATGTATTGCTGGATGCAGTTTGCCAATATTTTGTTGAGGAAATTAGCATCTATGTTCATCAGTGATATTGGCCTGAAGTTTTCTTTCTTTGTTGTGTCTTTATCCAGTTTTGGTTTTAGGATGATGCTGGCATCATGAAAGGAGTTTGGGAGCCTTCCATCATTTTAGATTTTTTGGAATAGTCTGTGAAGTATAGGGGTTAGCTCTTCCTTAAATGCGTTGTAGAATTCTCCTGTGAAACTGTCTGGTCCAGGGCTTTTGTTTGGGGAGTGTTTTGATGACTGCTTCAATTTTGTCTTCTCTTATTGATTGGTTCAGGCTTTCTGCTTCTTCTTCATTGAGTTTTGGAAGATTATATTTTTCTAGAAATTAGTCCATTTCACAGAGGTTTTCAAAATTCTTGGCATACAGTTCTTCATAGAAATTTCATACAATCTTTTGTATTTATGTAGTATCAGTTGTAATCTCTCTTCTTTCATTTCTGATTGCGTTTATTTGGGTCTGCTCTCTTTTTTTAATGATTAGTCTGCTTAAAAGTTTGTCTATTTTGTTTATCTTTTCAACGAACCAGCTCCTGGATTCATTGATCCTTAGAATTTTTTATTTAGTCTCTAGGTCATTTAATTCTGCTCTGATCTTGGTTATTTCCTTTCTTCTCCTTGCTCTGGGCTGTCTTAGTTGTTGTTCCTTGAGTTCTTGTAGGCATGGGTTAGGTTGTGTGTTTGAAATGTTTCTATATTTTTTAGGTAGGCCTGTATTGCTATGAACTTCCCTCTGAGGACTGCCTTCACTTTGTCCCATAAGAATTGGGTTGTTATGAGTTCATTTTCATGTTGCCAGAAATGTTTTGATTTCTTCCCTAATCTCATATTTGACCCATTTTTTGTTTAATAACATGCTATTCAATCTCCATGATTTTCAGTGTTTTAGTGTTTTTCCCTTTGGGTTGGTTTCTAGTTTCAGTCCCTTGTGGTCAGAGAAAATGCTTGATATAATTTCAATTTTCTGCTTGATATAATTTCAATTTGTTGAGGCTTGTTTTGTGTCCTATCATGCGGTCTATCTTTGAAAGTGTTCCATGTGCATTTGAAGAGAATATGTATTTAGCTTCTTTGGGGTGAAAGGCTCTATATATATATCAGTTAAGTCCATTTCTTCTAGAGTATTGTTCAATGCCACAATATCTTGGTTGATATTTTGTTTGGAAGATCTGTCCATTTTTGACAATGGGGTGTTGAAATCCCCTACTATAACTGTGTTGCTGTCAATATCTTTCTTGAAGTCCTCCAACATTTTCTTTATGTGTTTGGGTGCTCCTATGTTGGGTGCATATATGCTTACAATGTTTATGTCTTCTTGATGGATTCTTCCCTTGAGTATTATGAAGGGTCTTTCTGAGTCTCTCTTTATGGTCCTTTTTTTGAAGTCTATTTTGTCTGATATGAGCATTGCTACCTCGGCTTTTTTTTTTTTTTCCTTTGTCCATTTGCTTGAAAAATTTGTTTCTAGCCCTTCAGTTTCAGTCTGTGTAGGCCTTTTGTCCTGAGGTAGGTCTCTTGTAGGCAGCATATGTGTGGATCGTGCTTTCTTATCCATTCAGCTATTCTATGTCTTTTGATTAGAGCATTTAATCCATTTACATTTTAGGTTATTATTGATAGGTACTTATTCATTGCCATTTTTTATAGCTGTGTTCCTCTCTCTCTTTCTCTCTTTTCCTTCCTTTACTTAAATCAGGACTTTAGCATCTCTTGCAGAGCTGGTTTGGTGGAGGTGTAGTCTTTTAGACTTCTTTTGTCTGGGAAGCTCCTTATTTGGCCTTCTATCTTGATTGAGAGCCGTGCTGGATAAAGTAGACTTGGTTGCAGGCCTCTGATTCTCATTGCTTGGAATATTTCTTGCCATTCTCTTCTGGATTGGAGTGTTTCCATTGAGAAGTGAGCTGCTAACCTTATTGAGGCTCCCTTTTATTTTACTTCCTGTTTCTCCCTTGCTGCCTTTAAGATTCTCTCTTTGTCTTGGAATTTTGCCATTTTGATTATGATGTGTCTTGAAGTGGGCCGCTTTGGATTCCTCTTGATTGGGATTCTGTGTTTCCTGGATTTGTGTGACATTTTTCTCATCCACTTGGGGAAGTTTTCCATAATTACTATTTCAAACAGGTTTTCTATCCCTTGCTCTTCTTCTCCTCTGGTATCCCTATTATACAGGTATTATTATGTTTCACGTTGTCCTGCATTTCCCTTAATCATTCTTCATTCTTTCTGAGCCTCTTTTCCTTTTCTTGCTCTTTCTGGGTATTTTTTTCTACCTTGTCCTCTAGCTCACTGATCCGATCCTCTGTTTCATTGAGCCTGCTTTTGGTTCCTTCTACTGTGTTCTTCAATTCAGAAATTGTATTCTTCATTTCTTCTTGGCCGCTGTTGATAATTTCTATTTTCTTTTTCATGTTGTTATAGTTTGCAGTGATTTCATTGCAGTTTCCCTGTAGTTTCTGGTAATTCTCTGTGAGCTCATTGAGCTTCCCGATAACCATTGCTTTGAACTCAATATTGATTAGTTGATTTGCCTGTATTTCATTTATCATTCTTTCTGAGGCTTCCTCTTTTTCTTTCATTTGGGGATTGTTTCTTTGTCTTCCCATTGTTTGTGAGACTCTTCTTGTTAGACTTTGCTTCTTAAATTGATCTGTTCTGACTCCCTGGGTTTATGGTATGAACTTCTATGGTAGAATATCTGTGAGACTCAGTGATGTAGTCTCCTTAATCTCCTGAGCTTGCTGGTGTTGGGCTGTCATTTATGTTGGCTCTCTGTATGTCTTTGGGTTTGATTGTTGTTGGGTCTTTCTTTGGTGGGTCCTTCCCTCCAGCTGGTTAACTGAGGGTCACTCCTATGGGAGACCATTCCACATGGCATGGGCCCAGCTCCCACTCAGCAGTGGAGAGCAACAGAAGGCCCATGCCGATGGATGGTTTCTCCCATGGGGAATCAAGCCTGCATTGTACCTAGGCTGCTATGAGACTTGCTGTTTTTAAAACTCTCTCACCCTGGGTTGAGGCAGCAAATGTTTACTGTATATGTCTACAGTAACTTCCTAAAGTCTGTGCTAAACCTCCCAAACATGGAGTGTAACCAGTTCAACCAGTTTTCCCCTAAATCTGTAACATCCTTCTTTTTGAAGTAATTAGCAACATCCTTTTCTTTGTTGTCTGTAAAAGGGAATCATCTACAGTGAACCTGTGCACAGTAAATGAGAACCATTCTCTTTGTAATGTACCCAGAAAAGCAATGAAACCCTATCAAGGCAAGGGTCAGCGCTCTCCTCTTGAGAAAGTGGCTGAGGTGCTCCAAGGCACTGTCCCTTTGAGAGAGTGGCCATGCCTTCCCTTTTCCTCCACAGGACTCCGTAGTCCATGTGAATTTGTCTCGTGTCTAAACCCGTGATGCCACAGACACTGCAGGCCAGTGTCCGCATCACACTCTGTCCATCACATCTTGTATTCTGCTGTACAGGTGTGGACAGGTTGTGCTGAAGCTGATTCTTCTGTGTGAGCAAAGTTTTGAGGCTTCTCTCTCACTCTTGTTCAGTTGTTTATTGTAGGTAATTTCTCCACCAATTGGTTGTATTTGCAGGTCGGTCCTGGATTGAGGTTAGTGTGGCTTCCACTGCCTCCTTCACCTTCTTCCATTGTTATCTGTTGGTGGTTCCTTTGTTGCTGGGTTTCCTCTTCTAGCAGGTATACTGCTGTTCACCGCTCCCACCTTGCAAGTTCTCTGGAGTAGCAAAGTGAAATTTGTCTCACTGTATCTGTTTCTTGGGATGACCCCTGTTTGGGTGTAACTCTGGTTTTTTCACAGCTCCAGGTTTTAATGCCTCACCTGTGGGAAAAGAAGAGAAAAAGAAAAAAGGGAGGAAGGAAGGGAGAAGGAATAAAAAAAGGAAAGGAAGGAAGAAGGAGTGAAGAAAAAAGAGAGAAGGAAGGATGGGAAGAAAGAACTTAAAAAAAAACAAGAAGGAATAAAGAAAGGAAGGAAGGAAGAAGGAATACAAAAGAAAGAAGGACCAAAAGGAAGAAGGAATTTAAAAAAAGCCGTCTGCTGGCTTTAAACTGGTCAGGCCTGTTCTGCAGGTCTTTTTGGCTGAGTCAGCTGGGGAGATATTGGTTTGTCTTTTCTCTCTTCCTGAGCTGCACTCTTCGCTGTTGTACAGCCTCCAGCCCAGTTCCTATGTGTCCTTCTGCACCCAGCCTAGGCCTTAGTCCACCTGTTGTGCTGTCCTTGAGGTGCACCAATTAGGGGCAACTCATACACCGTCTTTTTGCTCTTTGCTGACCTAGATGCTAGGGACTGTCAGCACCCCTTCGGTGTAGTTTAGTCTTCCACTGAGTCAAGTATTTCCAGGGACTGCAGCTCCCCTCTGCTGGGCATTTCTGCCTTTCTCCTACAGAGTCAGTTGACCCTGCAGGGCTTTGGGAGCAGGGGCTGGGTAGGAGGAGCTCTGTCCCTGGTGCCCTGGGAGTGAGCTCCGTGGGCCCTGTGCACTACCCCCAGTGCTTGAAGTGGGCATGGTTGGGCTGCCCTGGGCCTCAGATCACGTGGAGCACACAGATCCCGTGGCTGTAGGGGAATGGGGCAGCGGTGCAGGAGGTGGGAGGCTGCTGTGGAGAATTCCCCAAATAGCTGCAGAGTGCCTCTTTTTTTCTCTTTTTCTTTTTGAAAAATTCCTCCTATTCAAGCTTGCTGGTCCAAGAAATCACCTGGCCTCTCACACAGCCCAGCCTGGCTCTCTCCCAAGAATTTTGCAGCAGACCCAGGGGGCGTTGGGCCTGAGGCTATAACTGCCCTGATCCCTGCTCTGGTCGCAGGGATCTTATTGTCCCAAAGCACTCTCCTTACTGTCCCATCATTCAATATCCTCTATAATTTTTGGTCTTCAATCTTCACATATGCTGGAATACCACTGGCTGTTCACTCTGTTCCTCAGAAGATCGGCTAGGGGTTTCACATGTGGGCAGGGTGAAGTGGACTCAGCTCCCACCTACCTCACCTCCATCTTCCTAATAAAAAAATTTAATTGCATTGGACTTAACTGATGCCTTTATCTTTGGCAAATCCTCCATCTGCCAAAAATTTAACATAAGATTCCTACAGTACTTCTAGTTAAAGTAGTTGATATTGGAGGACTATACATAATCTCTATTTCCTTGGTGTGTTCTTCACTTATCAAATATTCTATTCATTAAAGTTTAAGTAGTTGTAATATATTCATTCTATATACTTAAAAACTAAGTTAAATCCTTTCATGAATAGGATATAATCTTCTTTTAAATATATAATCTTTACTATATTTTTCCATCATCATTTAGTTCCCTTATACTTCCCTCACCCCCACCCCCCCAACCCCCCTCCCCTGCCCAGCAAGGGATATTATCTTGACAATGCATTTTCCAGCTCCAGTAAACTGGCTGCTAACCCAAGTCTCCTCCTGAAATCAGAGAGCCAGGCAGAGCTATTGACTTTGAGATGGGAGATGAGGCCATGCCAGGTACTTTGACAACCAGTGGAGCTTCTGTCATTGCAAATCTGGCTTAAATTTAAATTGTTGACCTGATAGCATAAGGCTGAGAGTTTCTTTCACATTTTCCAGGCTGCTGCAAAATTCTTCTGCCAATGGTATTGTGCAGCCCTGCTCCCCGAGCATAGAGGCAAGCAGCCAGCATGACGCCCCAGAATGCATAACTTTCCTAATGCGCACAGATTTATGACCCTAAGTTTGAATATTTGTTCAAAAGCTTACCTCATTTGTCCTGGGCATTATACTGCTAGTTCAAAAGTTATGATGGAAAAACTGAAGAGAGACTGTTAATAATGTTCTTCAAGCATTGTTTGACACTTGTTAATCTTTATCATCATACAAAGGAATTTCTTGAAACAGAATGTGAAATCTGCCACTATGTAAATCAAGTTAGGCTAACATTTTAAGAGGGGCTTAAAATCAGTAATGGACAAGAATGAAGAAAAAAGAGCTATATTGAGTTACTGCCACTAAATAGGTAGCTCTGTTTTTGACATCCATCACTCTGTAGGTCATTCCATTAGTCAAAATTATCACTATTGACAAACCATTGCTGCAACCTCACAACTCAGGTGATCACAAAATGTCCTGAACTGCGTACCCTAAGAACTTGGGAGCTGAGAGCACTCTTGGTGTCTCCTCATCACACCCATAGTGTCTAGCAGAGTGCGATATACAATCTGGCACTTAAATACTGAATGAGTGAATGGAAAAAATCTAACTTCTGAATGAATTTATATATTTTGGCGGGTTTCCCAGGAATCCACCCAAACCTACAACAATTAAATGCTCTTTGGCTATGACTGTGACCAATTTAGGTCTAGGTCTTCAATCATCAACATATTTGTAATGATTATGAGGAAGTGTTAATGATGGTAAGCACCTCTTACATGGAAGGTCTTTTGCTAGTTGTCCTAAGAACATTTTTTTGTGTGTTAATCTTCACAACAAATTAACAAAGTATTATTACTCTTATTTTATGGAAGTTCAGCCTTAAAGAAAAACTTGTCCAAAGGGCAGCATGCCAGGACTAGACCCAGATGCTCAGACTGCATCACCCTGTTCTTTATTCTACACTACCTTTCTTGTCAATGTATGAGCCCAGCCTTTTCTAAGAAAAGGCATATATATTCTAGGTGGAGAAGCCCACCATTTTGGCTAACTAATTACCTTCATGTCTAAATTGTGTTATCTCATATTTTGGCCACTAGCTACATGAGGCTATTGAAAGTACATAAAATTAACTTCAGAAGGGCTCAGTGGCCCCATGTGTCTAGTGACGACCTTATTGGACAGCACAGATATAGAACATTTCCATCATCATAGGAAGTTCTATAGGACACCCTTGCTTAGAAGAAAGAATTCCTTATTTTCTAGAACTCATTAGAAAATCTGATAAGAAGAAAGGAGCTTTCTAATAAGCTGTTCTTTATTCTGACAGGAGTGGGACACTTATGTGACCCATTGATTAAGATGTTGTGTCCTGTTTATGGATAGTGCTAACACCCCCGTCTCATCAGAGGCACAAATACTTCTTGGTAGGGATGGTAATCCCTGGAAAGGATTCACAGTAATTTCTACTCAAGCTCTTTACTTTGTTCCTGTTTCCTATCTGAGAGGGAGCTGGCTTGTTTTGTGTTCAGAAGAGAACAAAAGAGTTCAAAATACTTCAAGTAAAGGGCTAGCCTCAGGGCATCAAATTGATCCATATTTATGTCTCTGACTGCAAGGAAGTAAGGACCCAAAGTTTCTATATTATGATAAATATTAGAACTGCAAACAGGCTGTGATGCATTTATACGATTTTTTTTTTCCAGGAGCTTGTTAAATGTATGCTGGATGCCTTCAGATCATTTTATTTCCCATTAAGAAAAAAAAATGTCAATGTGTTTTATTAAAATTTTTCATTATGCATATTACACCCCAATTTCTATTTTTTAACTGAAAAGGATTGATTAAATCAGCAGGTAGCTACTGAATTGTGTTTAAGACTCAGTGTGACTAGAGTGGATTATTGTTTCCTATTTTTTTTTTTTTTAATTTCTGGCAAGGCTTGCTTTCTGCTCCTTTTTTTAGTGGTACTTAAATATGTAGCTTTAACTAAGGATTTTATTGGTTATTTCACTTCCCACCATGGACATCTAGGATTAAAAAATTCAAAATGCCTCAAATTACTTTGCTTATTAAAAATTGACAGGTAGTGTTGGTGTAAGAGAAACAGTGTTAGAGGTGAAGAACTGAGAGCTCCAAGCATGCCTTACTGCAGTGCTGTGGGGCAGACTGGGTCGGCTAGCTCTACCTTGTAGCAAAGTGAAAATAATTGCTTTAGTAGTAATAATACCTTATCCATCTAGAGTGCTTTTCATCTCCAGTTAGTCTAAGGCTTATTATATTCTATATATAGATACTACTTCAACCTACACTGAAATCCAGCCACCTTTGGGGTGGAAGCAAACATCCTCTCTCTGCCAGCAATATTACACAACAGTTTTCAGGAGGAAAAATGAAGAATAATTTATCTTGTTGAAACTCCAGGAGGAATTTCTGAGTGGGAAGAATGCAATTTCTAAGTTAGAATTGGCACTGACACTAGGACTTAACACCCTATTTATAGAGACAGTGGGCGTGGAAACTTCAAAGAACATGAGGGATCACTACCACAGTTTTATTCCTCAATAATTAATTAAAGTATTTATGAAAATGAAAGCCATTTCCCAGCATAACTTCTTGATTTTGCGCATTAGGCTTAAGAGATCCATAGTTTTTGTTGTTGTTGTTTGTTTTGTTTTTTTAAGAAAAACAATTATAAAAATATTCCTATAACTTTTACTATACATAATGTACAACAAATGTGAGCAATGTGTATTAGGCCCTGCTAGAACTGATGGAGAGAGATATCTTTTTATATATAATTAATTACTTTATAAATTTATGATTTTCAAAAACATACAAAAATTAAATGTAGATAATATAAATGAAAACTGTTTAAAAACATGCAGAGAGAGATTAATGCTTTGAGATTCCCCAAATCTAACTTCCTACAGAACAGATTTATCAAGGGAAGTTAGCTAGTAGAGAATAAGTTTGGAAAAGGACAGAGGGTGAACAGAATATAAAACGGTAGGAAGAACAATATTCATTTACTCAGAACTTAAAAACAAATGACAACCTTCATCTTCTGAACTAGAAAGAACTAGACCTTTTGATTGAAATTATTTTTTTCTCAAATTAATCCTTTTCAAGACTTGCAGAGAAAAGGGATTCAAAAATCTATACGCAATTTAGACCAAGAGCTGAGTATTTGAACTGTACTTGAACACCTTTTATTTATTTATTCATTCATTTATTATGCATTTTTAAATTGTTGTTCAAGTACAGTTGTCTCCATTTTCTCTCCTCCACTTTCCCTTGTCCCACCTTCCCCCACCTCCTACCCTCAATTCTTCCCCTCTTTGGCTTTGTCCATGAGTCCTTTATACATGTTCCTTGATGGCCCTTCCCCAGTTTCCCCCTGTTATGTCCCTCCTACCTCCCCTCTGGTTACTGTCAGTTTGTTCTTTATTTCAATGTCTCTGGTGGTATTTTGCTTGCTTGTTAGTTTTCTTGATTACATTCCACTTATAGGTGAAATCATATGGTATTTGTCTTTCACCACCTGGCTTATTTCACTTAGCATAATGCTCTCCAGATCCACCCAAGCCGTCGCAAAGAGTGGGGACTCCTTCTTTCTTTCTGCTGTGTAGTATTCCATTTTGTAAGTGTACCGCAGTATTTTGATCCACTCATTTACTGATAGGCACTTAGATTGCTTCCATCTCTTGGCTATTGTAAATTGTGCTGCTATGAATATTGGGGTGTGTAGTTTCTTTTGAATTGTTGTTTCAGGATTCTTGGGATAAAATCCCAGCAGTGGAATTGCCAGGTCAAAAGGCAGTTCCATTTTTAGTTTTCTGAGGAAATTCCATAATGTTTCCGACAGCGGCTGTACCAGTCTGCATTACCAACAGTGTGCTAGAGTTCCCTTTTCTCCACAACCCCGCCAGCACTTGTTGTTTGTTGATTTGGTTATGATGGACATTCTGACTGGTGTGAAGTAGTATTTTATTGTAGCTTTAATTTGAATCTCTCTGATGCTAGTGAAGCTGAACATCGTTTCATATGTTTCTAGGCCTTTTGTATGTCCTCGTCTGCCCCAACAAGCAGGGCAGTCAACTGGGGTAGACCTGTTAGTGAAGGAGTGAGAGGGACAGGAGGCGCGAAGAATGGCAGCAAGACAAGATTCTGATCAAGCTGCAAATTTTATTTGAGGATCGCGGGTATATATACTGGTTGGCTGAGGGGCGTTGCTGGGGAAGCTCGGTGGAGTCGTGGGTCTTACTGATTGGTCCTCTTGCTCT